>JASGAU010409872.1:0-22498 GCA_030220045.1 Australoheros facetus
TAGAATGCCTTTATTGTCATTATACAGGATGTACAATGAGATTGGAGGGCCACTCCTGTTCAGTGCCATGCAATAGAAAGTCAAACTTTCTAAAATATAAATTAGATTATACAGAAAATGAAAAATAATAAAAATATACAGAAAATAAAAAAGTTTGTATAAAATATACATAAAATAAAATGTATAAAAAATACAGAAAATAAGAGAATGTATAAAAATATATACATTGTAAAAAATAAAATAAGTATATACATATAATAATGAAGATGGTGAGTATTGCACTTGATGAATGAATTTTGCACTAGTGAATGAAGAGCTGTGGCTGCAAGGTGGTTGGTGCTGTTGGTGTGGGAGGAGTTTGGTGAGGCCATGGAAAAAGACTTTTGGATGGCCTTGAGGCGATTCTGGCAAACCACCAGGCCACTCATGAGAATACAAACTTTATTCCAATCTAAATTCTAATTCTAATGAATGCACTCAGCTTGAACACTGTTATGTAGAACATGAGCAGAAAAAATAAAGAGAGTGCTTAAAAAGCTCAATTTGCTGTTACCTACATTGTAGAGGGTATCTATCTATCTATCTATCTATCTATCTATCTATCTATCTATCTATCTATCTAAACTGATCAGCTACTAGCTAAAATGGATGTACAAGGTCATCATAAATTGTCAGTCTATGCAGTACAACACAGCCTAACTTCTCCCACAGAATGGCAGTTAAAAGAAAAAGTTGGAACCTTCCCGCTAATTACTCAGAATCAAATGTCAGATCAAAAGAGCTATCAGATTCTCCGATCTTAGAAAAGATAAGATTACTCATCTCCCAAAGGAGAAAATAATTTGGAAGACAGACCAGACAGTATCAAACATTACCACACACTGCATAAATGTATTGCTAACCAACTGCCAGCAGTAAACATAGATATCAAAAATAAATAACAGGTGTAAAGAGACTTTCTCCATGTCATCTGCAGGGCAGTCGGGTGCAACTGAAAAAGAGAATAGGACAAATGCAGAACTGAAAGAAAGTAAATACTAGACCTACATTTGCAAAATCCAAATGAAAGATAATACTGTAAATAAGCAGTTTTCACAGAACATTACTTCCTTGTTAAACAGAGACTGTTTGGTTACTTTGACCTTTTGCTTGGATAGGAGGCAGCACTGAATGTTGCACCCCATGTGCACTGATTCCTCATGTGTACTGACGTTCCTTTGAACTCTAAAAGGAGAAAAAGTTTAGGAGAAAAAAGGGGAAGGAACTGCATAATCAGTGACTATGAATCTTTGAAGTTAAAGGAACAAAGTGATTTGAATCTGCAAAGATATTCATGATTTCCACTTTTATAATATCAACTTAGAAGGCGATGGTTAATGCCATGTAAGTTATTGCATTTTTAAACAGGGCAGACTCTTGCATCTCAGATGACTTTGCTCACCTTCAGCAATTTAAAGTCAAATTCAAAGAAAATAATTTCAGCAAGGGGCACCCAAAGGAGAAAACAGACATTTCCACGGGTTCATTCTTTACGCAGACAATCCCGGCACCTGGATTAAAGTCATATTACTCCTCATATGAATAAAAAAAGATGTCTGCACTTCTTTTGTTTGACTGCAGACTCAGAGAGAAAAGAGCATGTTATTCCTGTAGGGGCTAAGTGTGGTACATTATAGAAATACAGACTTAAAGATTTAGAAAGATTTATGAGTGTAGAAATAAAACAAAGCAAGAAAGTTAGTCAGTGTCAGTGGTATTTGGATCTAAAAAAAAGACCACACAAAACAATATAATAATGTGCAAAACGTTATACAAATACTCCCGCAATTTAATATCGTAATTCCATAAAGTTGGTGTTCTCCAAAGAGGCAAAATAATAATAATAAAAAGCAAAGGTGAAAATTGAGCATCACCTGTCAAAATATTCCTCCAAGTGCTCCAAATGCACATTCAGTAATGAAACTTGATTGCATCTTTTATTAGATCCTCTTTGGCAAATTTTAGAGGTGTTGAGGGGTACAGTGCATGTCCAAAGAGACTCTCCTCAAAACAGAATCATTATGAACTGAACAGAAAAGAAAAATAATGATATTTGCCATGTTTAGATTGGACCCATGAATAAGCAATGACATTTTGTCCTCAGCTGGATGCTGGCGTGAAAAATAGATCTGGCTGTGCAACAAGGCTGAATCAAGCTTTGTTAATATCACAAAATATTTATCACATATCATGAAAGATGCATTACACTCCTTAAATACCTCAGCATAAAAAAAAGTCCTCATCTCTGACATTAAAAGTCCTGCTACATTCGCCGCTGTGCCCTAGGGCAGTTCTTATCTCAAATGCCACATAAACAGTTATATGTGATGCAGAAATGTGAACTGGATGTGCAGCTCAAGCAAAGGCCGCATTTTTATAGACATGTGACTGCATGATGTCTCTTTTATGTAAAGTCATATGTGGAAAGCAACTGTATGATTTATTCATGGACTGTACTTTTACTTAAGTATTGAATAAGAACTGTAAGTATTTCACTTTAAGTGCAATTTCTTTTAATCAAATATATTTAATTGTAAGCTTCACTTTAGTGACTTAAGTGACTTTTAACATGAAATTTTACTTAGTGGATAACAAAACATGCAACACACTGAAGGATGGAATGACTGAACCAGTGGTTTACAGTGATTTTGACGCATTAGTGTAAAAACATCCCAAAAAATGAAAATAGATGTGTCTGAACTTTGTCTCCTCTTCTGTAAATTATCTAACAGACCCTCATCTAGATCTGACAGGGGTGTCAAACATACGGCACAGGGGCCAGGAAAGGCCCTTCAAAGGTTCCAATTTGGCCCACTGGAAGGCTTTCAAAAATGTGGTAACTGGAAAAGAGAGAAGGATAAATTTTGGACTTCCAACTGTATTTTGGTCAGTTTTACAGTCTTCTCAATTACAAAGACATCACCCATATCCTGGCATGCTAAAGTAGAGTAAATAAACAAAATATAAACCATTAAATGGCAGAAAATTAGTGGTTCTTTACTGTTAGTATTTGATTAAATAACAGAAAACAATCCTGCTTTCCCCCCACTATTTACCATATAAATTTCTGTTTTTTAGGGTTCTTTTTTGTTTGTTTGTTTGTTTTTTTTTACAGTGGATTCATTGTATTTTTTTTGTAAAAAGGAATATTTTCTGTGAAAGAACAGATAATTCAGCTTTTATTCACAGTAATTAAAAACTGACTGAGCTGCCAGTGCATTTTCTTGTAATTTTACACATTTATTTCTTAAGGCCAAAGAGCTTTGCTCTTTTGATTTAGTATAGCAGCATTTCTCAATAATGTAGAAAAACTTAAATTTATTGTTGAAATTCCACTTCTTTTCCTTAAATCAGTGATCAATTTTGTAGTTAAACATCTTTACACTGAAAGAAAAGGAAAACAGGTGGCAGGTGTTTTTATTTTTATTTATTTATTTCCATCCATTCTTTTCCGCAGTTCAGGGTCGCGGGGGGTTACACCCTGTACAGGTCACCAGCCTGTAGAAAGGCTAACACAGAGAGACAGATAACATTCACATTCACACCTATGAGCAATTTAGAATCAGCAACCTAACCTAACCTAACCTAACCTAACCTAACCTAACCTAACCTAACCTAACCCCACCAACTGCATGTCTTTGGTCCGTGGGAGGAAACTGGAGTACCCGGAGAAAACCCACGCAAACACGGGGAGAGCATACAAACTCCACACAGAAAGGCCCGGGGCCTTCTAGCTGTGATGCAACAGTGCAAACCACGGCACCACAGTGCTGCTCAAGCCATAATACCTGTTCAACCTGAATGAGCTGCAGGTCTAATGGTACCAGTAGTGACAAGGGGATTAGCAAAAAGCAAAACTAGAGAAAAAAAATCAATCAGGGAGGATGAAGAGAGAGCAATGATCTGTGGCCACCATGTTCTAAAGCATTCTCTTTTTAGGGGTCGCTTTGTTGTTGCCTCTCCAGTGCACCTGTTGTCACTTCCATTTGCACCAAAGCAGCTGAAACCGATTCACAGTGGTTTATGCTTCCCTGAAGTTTAATTGACTTTGCATTATACTGTGATGATCAGGTTCCCTTCATTTTTTTTTTTTTTTTGGAGTAGTGTAGTTTTACACTTTTGTAGTGGTACTTACATTAAGGATTTCACTATTTCATTGACTGATTCACTGCCTGGTTTAAAGCCGAGTTTGTACAGAAACAATTGCTTTTTGTTTACTATTTTTGAAACAAATTCAGCTGCCAGCAGACACTGAAGTTAGCATTTTTTTTTTCTGAGAAGGAGTTGAAAGAGGTTATATTTAACAATGCAATCTGATGTTGTTTATGCTGCTACATTATTAGATATTTATATTACAGGGTGATTTCAATATGGTAAGAGTGTATTACTTTTACACCTGCTTAAAATAGGATTCAATATTTACCAACATGGAACTCATGGCAGTATTTCAAATAGTCTTTAGATATTAATGAAATAAAATAAAAATGGTATCCTATTTCCCTTACTATTTCATTTAATTTTCATAACAAGTGTATATGTCTGATTTTTTTTTTAGAAGGGAGGGGAACTAATAGTTCTTTGTGACTCTTCTTGCTTTGTTGAGGCTGTAAGCCTTTATTTCTGACTGTTTTTTGTTTTTTTGGAAAAAGCTGGTTCGTTACTATCCAGTTTTTGCCACACTGGAACATCTAAATCCATCACATCATATCCGCAGTATCCTCCACTATCACACCAACCATTTGCATGCCCTCTTTCACTATATCTATGAACCTTTTCTGTGATCTCCTTCTTATCCTGCTGCTTGGCATCTCCATCTTCAACATCCTTTTGCCCAACATATCACTATCCCTTCTCTGCACATGCCCAGACCATCTCAACCTTGGCTCTCTAACTTTGTCTCCAAACTACTCAACCTGAGCTGTTCCTCTGATGTACTCATTTCTAATTCTTTCTCTCCTGGTCCCCCCAAATGAAAATCTTAGCATCTTCAACTCTGCCACCTGCAGCTCAGCCTCCTGTCTTTGTCAGTGCTACTGTCACCAAAGCATACATCATAGCAGGTCTCACTACCATCTGGTAAACCTTCCCTTTTCTCTCTTGCTGCTATCCTTCTGTCACAGATCACCCCTGACACTCACCTCCACTCACTCCACCCTGCCTTTACCTTTCTTGTGTACAGTCCCTATGTCCATCTGTGTACTATATTGTATATACTGTTTGTATATACACTCCTGATCACAATCTTAAGACCAGTTAAAAAATTGCAAGAATTTGCATTTGCACTATTGGATCTTAAGAAGGTTCTAAGTAGAGCTTCACAATGCTAAAAGAAGAAATCGGCACAAGAGACAAAAACTTTTGAGCAGGGAATTTATTGAAAACTTGATTTACACTCAAACATGATTTTTTCAGCTGATCAAAAGTTTAAGACCGTAGCTCAAAAATACCCGAAAACTCCCTCAAAACAGAAATCAAAGTGCCAAAAAAAGGACTCAGTAATGAGTAGCTCCACCATTTTTGATGATCACTTCAAACAATAGTTTAGGCATGCTTGATGCCAGTGTTTCCAGGAGGCTAGTGGGAACGTTGCTCCAAGTTTGAAAATGGCTTCACGAAGGGCATCTGCTGTCTGGAACTGATGTCCATTTTTGTAAACTTCCCTTGCCATCCATCCCCAAATGTTCTCAATCGGATTTAGATCGGGGAACATGCATTATGGTCCAAAAGAGTGATGTTATTTTCCTGGAAGAAGTCCTTTGTCAGGCGGGCAACTTTTTAACTGGTCTTAAGATTTTGATCAGTAGTGTATTTCACCTTGTACTAGCTTGACATTGGAGCCTTTTCTTGTTTAACAGATCTTGCTGTCCATCTAAAAAATAAATAGTCTAATCTAATCAGTAAATAGTCAATATAATTCTGGATTTTCCATATGTACTCTAATTATAACAGAAAATAATTTTGTTAAATCTGTCATTCCATCTCAAATCATTGAGTGTTTAGAATATTTTCTGCTGAATCATCTGCAGTTTGTATAAATATTTCTATGGTCCCAAAGGTGGACATATTAGCTTCATATATCAAATACTTTGAAAAATAGTCTGTTGACCCACTTTCAGGCCCTTTTTCTTTGCACATAGAAATCTGAAGCAATCTTTGAACATGAATATCTCAAGAACTATTCAAGATAAAAGCCACTGCGCTGCCCTTTCTTACTATCATAATTAATCAGATCTGTGATCTGTAATTTGGGGCAGATACATCAAAAATGTCTGCGTATTGGCTATTAAAATATGAAAAAAAATTCAAGCTGTCCTGTAAAGTACAATGACAAAAACTGCACACGGCAAAAGACAATTACTGACAAATTTTGAATGGTATATAGTTATATTGTGAAATAAAACTGTACAATACTTTGTAACAGAAAATATACTGTCACAAAAAAATTAAGCAAATGCAGTTTTTTTATTCAGCTTTCATGCTGGATTGAGCAAATATAGCAAGTTGTACTCCAAAAATAGACAGTAGATCTGAATCTGAATAGAAAATGATTCTGGAGTTTCCAGATGGTACTCTAATTATTGTATAACTGAGAAAACAATTTAGTTGGTCTCAAAATGGTTGGTAGAATAGAATGACAAATATGCACATATTTAACAAAATTATAGTACCATCTGGAAACTCCAAAATTCTGTTCAGATAGGACTATATACTGATATTTTTATTTTTGTAGCTTAACTTGTGATATTTGCTCATTCCAGTAAGAAAGCTAAATGAAAATAGAACTTTCATCATGCTTTATTTTACATTATTATGGAATATAACTAAAAAACCATTCAGACATTGCCATTAACTGTCTTGCAGTGTAAAGTTTTGTTATTAGTGTGTGCTCAAATATGAAACTTTACAGTTTTTTTCATATTTTAATGGCCCATATGCAGAATTTTTTTAAATTTGTATCTGTCCCAAATTACAGATCCTGATTCATTTTGATAGTAAGAAAGGCCAGTGACATTTTGGGGCTTTTATCTTGAATAGTTTTTGAGATATTCATGTTTAAACATTGACTCAGATTTCAAGTGCCAAATAAATAAATAAAAAAGGGCCTGAAAATGGGTGGATGGTCCACTTTTCAAAAATATATATCTTGAAAAATATTTGATATATGAACCTAAAATTTCATTGCAATCATATATGTCCAAACTTTGGACCATAAAATTTACATGAAAATCGGAGACTGTCGAGCAGTTGATTTTAGATGGAATGGCCCATGACTTGAATTATTCCAGGCCAAGACTGAATGTTTCTCAGGGGTGCTTCCTTCTGTCAGATTCTTGCGATTCACCACATTTTGTCTTATCATACTTATATTATTTATTATGTAGTATGGGTAAGGATGAGTGACGAACAGTGATAACAAGCAGGCTGCTGTCCGTGGTACTGATCATTGTTTTGGCCCCCTGCAGGCGTGTGTCGGTGCTCCTCTCCACGCCTGCAGGGGGCGGCAAAGCGCGCCGCTGCTACATTTGATGAGCAAAAGGAGCAAAAACATGTGAGCAGCACCAGCAGCGAAAACATGGCGATTCCCGTTAGCGCGGCTCGTCTCTGTCGCCTGGCAGGACGGACCGCCTACTCCCTGACAGTCCGACCCAGGCGGGCTGTCAGCCTGCCAGCGGGGACCTGCTTCATCTCCACATCTACGGCTACCAGTGAGTTAATATTTTGTAGCGGTTAAAGAGAGGTTAGCTTGTGAGTCCGACCCTCAGAGGTCAGTGTCCCAACAGGCGTAACCTGACAGCTAACGGCTTATGCTTATTATTGTAGTGGGTTTTCTCGTCACGGCCTGCCCTTCCTGCCACAACAAGCGTTGTAAGTGGGCACAAGAAAACGAATAAACTTACCTTTAAAGCAGAACAAACAAAAGGAAAACAAGAAGAAAGCTGTGGGGATACGCTTGACTGATGTTTTCACACAGAGCCGCAACTGGCTTTGTCTGAAATTCACGTTTGTTTGGATTAAACACGAAATAAAAGACAGGTCGTGGTATATATGCGCTGTATTGGTTTAAAGAGGATTTAAACTGTGAAATGAAAGGTGCTGAAACAAGTACTGTCCGAAAATGGGTGCATCGCCTTCCTGCCTTCAAAAGTCTGTACAGAGGTCATGTGCTGCAGCTGTTACTTTTCTGAATGAATTCCAACTGCTTTAATGCTACTCTAACATGTAGACTTATGGGGTAAGATAACTGTCAAAAAGAATGTAAGTGTAAGCAGTGTAAATTCGTAAATGTAAGTCAATAAACGTGCATAAATATAAGATTTGTATTTCGAATACAATCTGCAAAGTTACAACTTCGCAACAATACAAGTACAAATCACAAATTTACAAGTACAAACCTCTAACTATCGAACGTCATACTGCGCATGCGTTAAGAGACTTTGCACATTTGTTAGTAATTTAGTGTCTGTCTGTCGTTTTTATTGTGTTGATTATGAAGTATGATTCACACACTCTCCGTCCGCCATTTTGGCTCTGGCATTCCCTGACGAACCTAACCTGCTAGTTATGATTGACACGAGCGGTGTGAGCGGTGTTCAAAGTCTCTGTCAGCTGCACCTAGCAAACACATAATAATTGGTTATGTACCTCAACGGAAACTCCACAAAAATGACAGGGAACTCAGAATCATACTTCATAATCAACACAATAAAAACGACAGACAGAAACTAAATTACTAACAAATGTGCAAAGTAAATAAAACAAAAACTTTTGTTACCCGATCCCGTTCACTGTCTCCATCAGCCATCTTTCAATGTCCGCCAAAAGATCGTCTCTTAACGCATGCGCAGTATGACGTTTGATAGTTAGGTTTGTACTTGTAAATTTGTGATTTGTACTTGTATTGTTGCGAAGTTGTAACTTTGTAACTTGTTACTCAATGTCAAATTGCAAAGACTTTGAATATCTCATCATGTATATAGTGCATAATATCGTCAAACCAATTGAGAGAATCTTACGAAATCTCTGTGTGTAAGGGACAAGGCTGAAAATCAATACTGTATGCCTGTTGTCTTAAGGCCCTCATACAGCACTGCATTAAAAACAGGCACAATTCTGTCATGGAAATCACTGCATGGCCTCAAGAACACTTCCAGAAATCACTGTCTGTGAACACAGTTTGCTGTGCCGTCCACAAATGCGGGTTAAAACTATCATGCAAAAAAGAAGCCATACGTGAACATGAGCCAGAAACACTGACATCTTCTCTGGGCCAACGCTCATTTAAAATGAATTGAGGCAACGTGGGAAACTATTTTGTGGTCAAACAAATCTACATTTGAAATTCATTTGGGAAAACATGGACACCACGGAGAGAGAACATCTGGCTTTTTATCAGTGCTCAGTTCAAAAGCCTGCATCTCTGATTATCATAGGGGCGCATTAGTGCCTATGAAGTTGGTAGCTTTCACACCTGGAAAGGAACTGTCAGTGCAGAAATGTATATGCAGGTTTTAGTGCTACATATGCTCCCATCCATGTTTTTTTCAATGAAGGACTTGTATATTCCAGCAAGATAATGCTAAACCTCATACTGCATCTGTTACAACAGCATGGCTTTGTAGTAGAAGAGTCCAGGTGCCAAACTGGCCTGCCTGCAGCCCAGACCTTCCACCAGCTTAAAACATTTGGCACATCATGAAAAAAATATCCAGGACTGCTGTGCAGTTAGAATCCTCTGTTATACAAAAGTGGTACAATATTCCTCTCACAAAAGTCCAGCACCTGCTCTCTTCAGTTCCCAGAGGTTTACAGACTGTTGTTAAAAAAACGAGCGGATACTACACAGTGGTAAACATGGTCCTGTCCCGTTTTGCAAATCATTGCATTCCGTTTTTATTTACTACTATGAAGCCATGTCCCAAGTTTTTTGGAATTGGAGTTGTGCAAAAGGAAAACTTTTAAAGTAAGTAAATACACCTAAAGGCTGGAAAGGCTAGAAAACAGGGTTGCAGCCACTTCCGGTGTCTTGTAAAATTCCAGAACGCTAGTGTTGTTATTCAAGCTCATTTTATTGCACAGGTGCCCTGTATAGGACAGGCTATGTAAATATATCACCATAATGCCTCTGATTTATCACATAGTTTTTACCGAAACCACCCTAAAACTGCTTTCTTATAATATTTCTTATTATAATAGTGGTAAGTCATGATTATTAGATAAGCTATTTTTTTTCTTCTGTGCAATTCTGTCCTAACAAGTTTATTACCAGCAAACTAAACTTCCCAGTGATACATGTGTATTTGCAAAAGAGACTTACAGTAACTAGTAATTGAGGCCATATATTTTTATAGCCATCAAGTTATTTAATTACTCCTCAGCAGAGAGTGTGTTAGTATTCAAATATTAATGGCTCGTACGATCAGAGTTGATGAGTTTAACTGGTAGCACATCTGGTTTTTCTCAAACCACATTTAAATGACAAATAATAGCCTAGATCACACTATCTTCTGAGAATTTAATCCAGCAGTTTGAGATAATCTGGTAAGCAAAGGGGTCAGGTTTATATTTTATTGATATGAAATGATGGAGAATGTCTGGTAAAAGTCAAACTAGAACTTTGCCTAAGTAGAAAAGAAACGAGGCACTCCTGCTTGTTGTGAACATGTCTTGTAGCCCATGCTATTTTACTTCCTGAATAAACATCACTAAACTGTACTTTTGATGACCTTGCGTCACCCAGACTCACCCCTGTGTGTCTAACTTTACACTGCACTTTTTTTTTTTTCTTGACATAGCAGACAAATCACAGACGGACGTGATAGTTTTTCTTCCACCATACTGGTAAACACAGAGTGGATGTGCTCTCAGTATGGATCATAAATAATGAAGGCACTAAAAGTCTGCAGTAAGGCTTTTTTTAATGATTAAATATCAAACAGAAATTAATCATGGAACAGTAAATTCCTGTTGTGTTTTTCTCTGTAGGCCTGCAGTTCAGGCTTGATGAGCAAACAGCCCACAGCAGTCTGGACCTCTTCAAGAAAGACACAGGCGTCATCTACCGCATGCTGGGCCTGGACCCCAGCCAAGTGCAAGACAACCCTGAGCGCTTCCGAGACTGGGCTGTTGTGTTTGGTGATCAGAAGATCAGCAGCGGACGACACTACTGGGAGGTAACGGTGAAAAAATCTCAAGAATTTCGTCTAGGTGTGGCTGAGGCGGCGATGTCCAGAGACGACTGTGTGGGCACCAACAGTTCCTCCTGGGTCTTTGGTTACGCTCAGCGGAAGTGGTTTGCCATGACCAACAATAAGATAGTTCCTGTTACATTAGTGGGCAAGCCAGACCGCGTGGGGGTCCTTCTTGACTATGAAGGGGGCCTTCTGGGGCTGGTTGACGTGGAGGAGCCCAGGATCATTTACACCCTCAAGGCTCAGTTCAAGGCTCCTGTCTGCCCTGCATTTGGACTTTGGGCCGGGGAGCTGCTCACACACTCTGGTCTGGAGGAGCCTGAAGGCCTGAAGTGAAGCCAGATAAACTATGATCCGATCATTGTAATGGTTGTGAAAAGTAGTGGGCTAGGTTTGTTACCATGACAACACTTATCACAACAATATCTTTAATAACAGCGCAGGAAAGAAAGCAATATCTTTCTTATGTATCATTTATATCTTAAGTAAAGGTGATTTTTTTTTTTTTCCTTTTGTGGTCCAGTTATGTGTTAACAATGCAATACTCTGCATATGTCATCAAGCCTCAGGCAATTTATAAGTGTACCTCATGCGTTACCTCTCAGACTAATTTGAAATTTGAATGTGTGTTGGTTTTGAGAGGAACATCAGCTGCCAAGTTTTTTGTATTTTTTTTTTTTACACTAAATGTGATGGCATTACCCACCTTTACAAACTTAAGTCCACACAAAACCGTTTTCAAACTCATGTCCATAGTCAAATAAATTTAACAGAATGACTTCACTGATGTTGCCTCTTCATTCTCTTTTATTTACAGCAGTTTGACATTTACAGTGACCTAAATCCTTGAAAATACAATTCACAATACTCCTTTTTTTATTGCAGGTAAAGCTGTTTTCACACATGAACTTTTTTGTGAGAATACGATATCCCACGCAGTCATACTGGTTAATATATATCTGCCAGCAGCACTCGCTGTGCAGGTTGCACGCTCTCTTAAATCAGAGTATTTCTAGAGGTGAGGACTGTCATGAACTGTCTCTTATTGCATGCTGCATTTTAGAAAGGAAAACATCTGACTTTATCCCAATATTCTCCCAACATTTTCCAGTTAGTGTGTGAAAACAGCTCAAGTTGCACATTGCACATGAAGCACGGTACAGTCATCAAAGGTTTGCGTACTGACAAGTAGATGTTTTCATTCATATTACACCTGTTTCACTTATGTGCAGACCTTGCATTTAATGACATATCTTGCGTCAACTGAACCTCTGCACTGTTCCCAGCATGTGACATATAGAAATATTTGATACAAAAACAAGAAGTGTTTTATTGAGCTTGAAAAAAGAAAAATCCACATCACAGTGTATGAGCAGAGTAAACTGAAGACAAAGAACAGTGTGTTTCTCATGGGCACTAATATCCTGTTCATGTGTTGCACATTTAAACAGCTTACCCTGGTCTTGAGAAACGGGACAATCCACCTGAAGTATTTCAGCAAAAACAAGCAGTGTGACATGTCAAATCCTTATCACTGTTTAAGAGCACTTCAGTGGCTGAGAAAGTGATAAATCAAGACACAGCTGCACATAGATGATCAGAAATCTGAATATTACCAGGATAATGATATGAGGTGGAATGACTGTACAACATACATCTTTAATGACTTTAAAACAAGAATTGGGTGCACAAGTTTGAAGTTATTTTGGATTTTCTCTAATCGACGATATATACATACACTCACTTAAATTTTTCAATAAGTGTGCTGAAGGTTCTGCAAGGCCAAGACCTATTGGATTCTCATTAATGATCATGATTGGCAGAGAAACTAGTAGTTTCTCTTTGCCAGCATATAAAGGGTTTATTTGACACCAATACTCAGAACAACAGAGAAGTCCCAGAAACTCAGTGAAGACCTAAGCAGGAGAACTGTAGATTTATACAAGTTGGAAAGGTTTAAACAACTGCAGATTTCAGGACCATCAGTTCAAACAATTGAACCTAAGTACAAGTTATTCAGATGTGTCAGCACTCAGCCAAGGTCTGGGAGAAGACCCATTCTGTTGTAGATTTGTTGTGCTTGGGATCATTGTCCTGTTTAATGATTCCGTTTCAGCCAAGAAATGGCTTCACATTTGTCAGATGGCTTCACATTTGATTCTAGAATACTTTGGTATTCAATGATAGCAAGGCGCACAGAGCTCCTCCGCCAAACACCGCCGCTTTGGTCTCATATGCCCAAAGGACATTTGTGGGTGGTTTGTTTGATGAAATTTTACAAACCTAAGCTGTGCTGCCGTGTCCTGTTTTAGACAGAAAAGGCTTTCACCTGGCAAACCTTCCAAACAAGCCATACATGTTCAGTCTTTAATTAATTGTACTGTCATGAACTTTAACATTAAACATGTCTGTTTAGTCTGAGATGTAGCTCTTGGATTTTAGCAATTTCTCTGAGCATTGCATGGTCTGACAGGAAGACTGGCCACTGTACAGTGATAGACTTAAAATTGTTTGGAGATAGCCTTATAAGCCTTCACAGATTGATGGGCACCAACAGTTGCATTTCTAAGATCATTGCTGATGTCTTTCCTCCTTGGCAGCATGTAAACACACACCTGAATGCTCCAGACCAGCAAACTGCCCAAAATGTCTGCTTTTATAGAGGTGCTCACACTTGCTGATTAATCAAGTGCACCAAGTTGCTACTTACCCTCTTAATTCTTATGGAAGCAGTAAGGTTGTATGTAGTTTTTCACAACAGCTTCTGGATTTGTGTTTTCTTTTTGTTACTAGGTTATTTTTACTATGTCCTGCTATGTAAAACCTCAGAATTTAAATAAAGTGCACCTTCTTTTAACCATGACTATAAATCACATCCTGTCATGGTAAAATAATTATTAAAGCATTTCTAGGAGTATTTACAGTTATTCCACTGGAAGCAAAACTCCCTAATAAATTACAAACTAATAACGCAGACAAGACAATATTTTGCCGTTAAAAATAAATACACACTTTAGATATTTACATCTCATTTATCTATTGGAAGCTGAGCATAAAAACAGCATTTGAGTTTCAACACAGTCTAAATCACAATATAAATTAATGTCATTTCGCTCCACACAAGTGTGACATTGCTTGTTTGTATAGTGCTTGTCTGATACAAACCTTCAGTCTGCAAAAAGATACAGGCTTTCACGAAATGCTCACGTAGCATTTCTGTCACATTTCAGCTAAACAAATTCATTCATCACAGCTCTGTCTCATTTCTCTTTCATTCCTGTCGGGCACATAATTAAAAAAAAAAGACAAATTTTCCATTGCAAGCTCTCGTGATCCCTAGTAGTTTTAGACAATGCTCTTCAGCGTATCCAGTGCAGCATTCTGCTCATCCGTGCTGCTCAGTGATTCGCTGTCGCCGTATGCACGCTGATACTCTTGCAGGAGCGAAACAACAACATCATGGCCAAACTGCATGGCGTCATCTAGGGGTGTATTCCCCCATCTGACAGGTAACAGTGCGATATGGACATGAGTGGATTTTTTAAGTTAGTATCACCACTTTCAAATGAAGGCGATGTCATTTAAATTCCTACCTGTCTTTCATGTAGGGATTCACTTTACATATTTCAGTTAGAAAGATTACAGCTTCCACTTGACCTGAAAGAAAAAAATGGACCAAACCTAATGTCAAAGCACGAACAACAGAAAACCAAAAACGGCGTATTAAATTTAGCCTTTTCTGAATGTTGAAGCCAAGATTTTCTAAGAACAAATGAACTAACCTTCTGCAGCAGCGATGTGGAGCACTGTGCGAGAGTCATAGTCCCTCTGCTCCATGTTCACAGCTGAAAGGGCAAACCTGGTGGGATAATATAGACACAGGATGGGAGATAAAACACACATGAAAAGGTTTTTGTAACTCGAGTGAGGGGCAACTGTCAAAAACCGTGCTACGTGAGAAAAAGTTACATGATGAAATCACTTTTATATGTGATGCTCTTCAATGCTTTTTCCGCTTTCTTTCAGAGAATTGGAAAAGAATATTGACAGCACCTCATAAAGGTCTGTTAAAGCCAGGAGATGGGCTAACTGAACATAAAAACTTGTAAGCCACATTGTGTTGACCAGCACCACTTTACAGTATGTTAAAACACATTTATTTATATATGTGTATGCATGTATTATGCAAACAAGACATGGTAATAAGTGAGCTTTGTATATGCGGGTAGGGGTACTTTATTCTCGTACAGGCTCTTCTTATCTGACTCTTAGCAAGAAAAAAAAATAAGGTTTTGTAACAAGACTGTGTCAGATAACCATTTTCTACGTGTCTGCTAATAAAAAGTTATAAAAACCAAAAATGATAAAATCCAGTTTTTACTCACCTCCTCAGAGCAGAGATGTCGCCACTGTATGCTGCGAACATCAGGTTCACCACTGACTTGTTCTAATGGAGCAAACAACAAACATTATGAGAGTGATCATGTCTGCTTTATTATGGATGCTGGCCATGCTTGGCCAAAGTTTCAAGTGATGAGTTTCAGATGTATTATGTCTCCTTTAGGCTCCGGTGCGGGTGGAGCGGGTTCGAGTCCCGGCCTGTTGCCAGTTTGCCTGCGTGTCTTCCCCTGTATCTTTGCGTTCTGGGTTGATTAAAAACTGTAGCAACTAGCTGTAAAATGAAGGTTCACTTGGATGAGCAACGAGCTAGGATGCATTATTGATATTTGGTCAGATGACTACATTTCTCAGCTCCTTCCTGAATTTACATTCGTTGCTCCCTCCCGAGACACGTCTGGCCAGTAAGCAAACTGAACGTTCAGATTTGGTTTGTTTGCTTTAAGTTTTCTCTGTGTAAAAAGAAACCAAATGGGAAAAAAGCTACAAGTTTACAAACTCAAACGGACTCGAACCAGAGTAAAAAAACTATAGGTGTGAAACCACCTTTAGTCAGTCAGTCAGTTGCTTGAAAAGGTAGCACCAGCTGCACTTGTTGCACTAAACTTACCGGATCATCATAATCATCTGATCGCCTTCTCGGGTCGTGTTTCTTAGTGAAGTGCCTCAGGTTGTCGTAATTGTGGAAGTTAAAGTAAGACACCAGTTCCTGGTGAATCAATGGTTGAAAAACAAATAAAAGGCATTTATTAATAAAACATGTATAACATATGGTATATTTGATCTTTAACAATTTAGAAGAGATAAGGATTTAGCTTCTATTATAGAATGTAAATATTTAAATATTACTTTTAAAATGTTATGTTATGCATTATGTTAATAAGAAGCATACCTGACAGAAGTGAATGCCACGAACGCTGTTTCCAAGCCGATCTAACGGTGGGGACCAACACATCATACCCATGACATTGGGGACCACCAGTAGTACAGCACCTGAAACACCGGATTTAGCTGGCAGGCCCACCTAAACAAGGAGAACCAAACATCTAACATCTCCTGACTCATCATTGCTGCTCTATGCTTTCAAAGGGATCTTTTTTTGAATACAGGGACTCACATGGAAGGCAAACTGTCCGGAAAAGTCGTACATGCCGCATGAATGCATGAGACTCAGGGTGTTGCGAACTGCCTCAGCGCTCAGCACATGGTTGCCTGTGATTGGACAAATACCCCCATTGGCCAGTGTGGCAGCCATGACACTTCCTGACTCACAGGTGACCTCTATGGAGCACAGCTGGAGTGAAGAAAAAAAAAAAACATGACAAATACAGAACAGTTTGAGTAAAACTCATGAAGGAAATATTTTGCTCTATAAATCAAATCAAATCAAATCAAATCAAATCAAAAGAATTTATTGTCATTATATGTAAGACATACAATGAGATTATGTTCCAGAACACCCATCCAAGAGGACAGACAAATCAAAACAAACAGGGGAGATAAATGACTGCGGCCGTAGCCATCAAAGGCGCCGCCGTTTTAAAAGAATATGGAAACATAGCGAATATAAAAAAAAGCATCTCATACTTTGCCCCGTACCAGGCAATGTATGAGATTAAAAAAAAAAACCTTGCATAGCATAATGTGCACACAAAACTGCATGGAAGCACTAGGTGGGGAGGGGAGGGGTGTGCCGGCGGAGGCAAGTAAGTAGGGTACTGTTGAGGCAGCCAGCTCCCCCCTTGGCTAACAGATCATGATAATGTTCATGATAAGGTGGAATAGTCAGCCTTGGTCGCCAGGATACCAGTTCACACAGGTCACAAAGAGATGGGATGGTGCACTGGGGGATAAAGCATCTGTTTACACACATCCTGGAGACGATGAGATACCGGCTGAATCAAGGCGGGATAGGGAGCCAAAAGTCCAGATAATACAAGTTGTTTTGGTACAGGCTGTCACTGTTTAATTTCCGACAGCCTTCAGTCTCTGGGACTCTCAATGGCGTCTCCAATCATCCGAATTCTCATGGCTCCTTCCCTTGTCACGCCGAAGGTACACTTCACCAAGATTTAACCCATTTTCGCCTTAGAGCATGGCCAAAACTGGCCTGCGAGCCTCCAGGTTCGCATCCACCTTGCGGTTCAGTTCCACCAGGTACTGAGTCTGTGTGTGTACCACTTTGCACAACACTTCGTACTGAGCAGCCAGCTTACCTAAGCCACCAACAACTGCCCAGATTTTCCGAATTTCACGATAAAACAGGTATCCCCCAAGGCCAATCCGAAGAGATCCTGTTATCCATAGGCCGAATATGTACATGTCTTCTACGTCCTTGATGGACAGGGCCATCAAGCACATCATCTTCCAGTCACCCCAGGAATCCATGATGTAGCCAGCCCGAGATGTCCCAGCGGGACAGGAGGGTTCTCCTTCTCTTGGTCTCCTCGTGGAGAAAATCTGATCAATAGCATTGAGAGACCAGCTGACCAAATCCATAGTTTTAATTTCCAGTTCGGACGATGTGTAGAGAGAGGCTCTTAAGCACAGCAAAGCAAAGCAGGGCAGATAAGGTATGGGTTGGGAGAGAAAGAAAAGGCGTCTACCTCCGCCAAGGGTGAGAAGAGAGCTGTTAAAGTGACAAATACTTTTTTTTAATTAAGTGAAATTTTAAAAAGTGACAAATCCTTCACTTCCTTTATCAGCTGGTAACTAGCTATATCTGCTGTTTAGTGAAGGAAAGACAGTATAAAGACTGATGAGAGATGAGAGAATAAACCATAAAAGAAAAAGATCAAAGAGCTACAACATGAAAACTTCAGGGATCAAGTGATAGTTCTGGTCACCATAATTGACTTAGTTTCCATGTTACACATAAAAATTTGATCTCATCTTAACCACTCTACAGACACAATAAGATCTGGCTAAATGTTAATGTTTAACTGATGCTTAGCAGGTGCAGTTAGGGCCATTATTTGCTGGCAAAGAAAAGATTTCTGTAGTTTTGCCTCTATACATATTGTATTTGTATAGATTTTTTTCCCTATTTTTAAATATGAGGCCCGAAATTGATATCAGTGCAAGTGAGGGAGGCCACCATTAGGCTAAAAAACAAACAAAAAAAAAAACTCAGAGAAACAGCAAGAACTTTAAGGAATGGCTAAACGAAACATTTCATACAGTCTTAGAGACTTTATTGAAGCACACCACATTATCTGTCAAATAAGGTGGAAGCAATGTTATGGCATGGGCATGTATTGCTGCCAGTGGAATCAGGTCACTAGTGTTTATTGATGATGGGACTGCTGATAGAAGCAGCAGGATGAATGCTGAAGTGTACAGCACTATACTTTCTGCTCAGATTCAGCCAAATACTGCAAAACAGCAAGACAGCATTACATAGAGAAAATGGATATGAAAAAAAAATACTGCAAAAGGAACCCAAGAGTTTCTGAAGGTAAAGAAATGGGATATTCTTCAATGGCCGAGTCAGTCACCTAATCTAAGCTCAACAGAGCATGCTTTATAGAAAAATGTGTATAAAAATGGCTGTAATACCTGAACAGTTAAAGCAATATTGTTGTAAGACCCCTGGAAACTATAAAAGATTATAGATTTGCCCCTGAAAAAAAAGTTTCACTGCTCAACAAACTGTACAATGGTTATTGGGTTTCTAATTACACTGGTTAAGGTTGGTGGAAGTGATACTTTCCAAGTATTTAAATAAGTATCATAAATTGTTGGACAACTTGAAACTTGAAGAAAAATGAAGGCGTATCAGAGTCAAAAAGATTGATCATGTGGACATCATGAATGTTGGTGTAATCTATCCAGTAGTTCTTCAGACAAATTTTGTTTATTTTTTGTAACTAATTATTAAGAATCTTGAGAAATTTTTAATCTGGATCGCACTGTTGGACTGACAGGGAGCCTCTCTGCTAGCATATGCATACTAAAAATACTGATTACAGCCACTTTAAAGGACAGTCTCACCTGAAAGTAAAAGTCAAGAGCTGCAATCATATCTGCATTTTCAGGAAAGCACTGCAAGGAATAAGATCAGCGTCAGCATATACTAATTCAATTTAAAACCAAACTCCTGGAGTAACTGTAATTATATGCAAAACACCAAAAATATTACACAAACCTTTTTCTCTTTTAGGTAGTACCCAATTGCATAATTCCTGTCACCGGTCTCCCTCTCTGACTGAAAACTGAAAGAACACAAGCGATATGAAAAGCATCATTCAGTGCGAGAAATCACATGACAATATTTCTACATTTCTTGCAGCAGGCCACTCACGTTGCATTGCTGAAGCCCACATACTCTGTACCAGCCATACTTTTCAAGAACTCCATCACCTGCAGTAACATCATTTTTAGAGACCGTTTAGCAGGAAAACCAAATAATAAAAGCAAAATTTCACAAGGGAATAAAAACAAAAATATAATTTACTTACATAGTCAAACCTCTCAGCCTTATTTGAATGAAGCTGTCAAAAGAGAGGGAAAAAAATCACTTTGTGATGCCAATTTAATAGCGTCACTAAGTCCCTACAGATGGCAGTGTTTGAGTGCTTTGACACTGAAGGATACTTTTGATCTTGGTTGTGTGTCAATATCTGACGTACGCATGGTGTGTTTGAGCATGTCAGTCCACGTGGCAATGTGCTTTCTGTGGCCTGGGGGCTGCTTATGGTTGTGCTTGAATTTCATGGACAAGTAGAAGAACGCTGTCATGTTGTAAACATACCAAAAGGGGATGGGGCCACATTCATATTTAATGGCTTTACTTAGAAAGGATTACAGATGATAGCAGACATCACTGAGTTGAAGAGAAAACCTGAGGTTAAACCTCATGGCCAATGAAAGAGTAGGCTTTATGTCTTTCCAGGGAGTTTTTCTTTGGTGTGCTACCTAATATGAAAACTGATTTTTTTTAACAAAACATACAAATATTTGACATTTAAACTTTTGACATGTAAACCTTTGCAATATTTA
Source organism: Australoheros facetus (assembly GCA_030220045.1). Lineage (NCBI taxonomy): Eukaryota > Metazoa > Chordata > Actinopteri > Cichliformes > Cichlidae > Australoheros > Australoheros facetus. The sequence goes on from JASGAU010409872.1 coordinate 20,628, forward strand.
TGCACTCCCAAGAGTGCATGAATACTGCATCTTCTATATATTTTGTACTTTTAGCCTTTAATTGTACTTTTCTGTGCAGAAAAATATACTTTTTAACTATACAGCATCCTCAGTGTTTATATAACTTATATACAAATACACTAAATATGCTATGTTCACACAAGTATTGCCCCCTCTAAACAAACACAGTTGTGAGGGTTGGCTAACACGCCTTCATTTCTGTGGGCTGTAATTGGCCAAAAGCACCCACACGCCCAAACCGAATCCCTCCCTTGCAGTTGCGCTTGGCCCACATTTGATAAGAGGCCCCAGTATCATCAGTCAGCTGTGATACTTCAAAACCAACACAGATGAAGACTTTGCAACCATATATGGCTGTGTGTACAAAGATCTGTGATCTTTGCCTGTTGCTTTGCAGAAGAAGAGAAGTCCGTCAGGTGGTAATGACCTTAGTCGAGTCACTATGGGGGGATGTAATCTCTAGCCAACAGACAGTTGACTAAATATGTCATGGCTGTTGTTGACGTCATCCATCAGGAGGGAGTTTGTTTAGTGAATTTCAACCTAGATAGTACAAATATGTTGTTTTTTTGGAAATTTGTATTGTAAATAAGATAACATCCCCAATAGTTTGACCTTTAACAAAGCAGCAATCAGTGGCCTTCAGTGGTGTACTGTAGTTGTTTAGCCCCCCTTAAGCATGCAATATAATGTACAATTTTCAAAACAAGCTCACAGCATTTTCACACTTGTCCTTATAATGAATATTCTACTGAACAGAGCAGCACAAAAGAGATTTGCTTGCTCAGCTCATACAGATTGCAAACTGTGGCAACATCAGGTTTCATGATGAATGCAAATTTCCAATGAGCTTGTAAATCATACAGGGCTCGGCCATACTCCTGCATGGGCACAACAGTTTTGATGAGAGAATTTGCACATTAAAAAAAAAAAAGTATTATTTTTTTTACATAACTTCTGGCTATTGCTGAGACTTCAGCTAAAAGCAAATTAAACCATACATGACAGAAAGCATGTTTTGTGAACTCATTTTACTCCTGCTTTATATAGACTTTTGAAGAAGTGATTACCCCTTTGAACTGTATGCAAATCTCTGGAGAGGCAGCAGAACACTATGCTGCACTGTAATAATTCAAGGGAAAACATTTAATAAGGACTGTGTTTAAAAATGGAAAGCCTATTTTTGACCATGACCAGCTGCTTCCTGAGAGGCTACTCTGTACTGCCCTAACCAACCAACCTCATTAACGATAGCCAACTGCATAAAGTTATTTTGTGTGTATATTCTTAAATGGAAATGTGCAGTCTGTAAGCATCCGTTATCATGTAACATATCAGATTTTTACCTTAATTAAAGAACTGATGACAATAGCTCCAGCATTCACCATAGGGTTGTGTGGTTTATCTGCAGAAGAAATGAGAGCATGTTATCACAGACTTGCTCCTAACCACACGCATAAAAAAACTGCTGAGATTGGAGAATATATTTCATCTGGGGATCTTAGGATGTAGCAACAGCTAATGAACTGAACACATGCAGTAAAATCCAGTTTGTTCAGAGATGAGCAGGTACTGTAATTGTAACCCAGCTGGCAGGGAAATTTCCTGGTAAACATTATACCTACAAGCTCTAATGATGTTATTATCGGAATGTTCAAAGAACATATCTGCAAGGTTAGAGGTTTAACTAAGAAATGCCATTTGTACAGCAACATTTGGAGGATGTTTGAAAATTTTGTTGAGGTGCAGGTAATAAAATGTTCTTTTATAAAACGTTCCTACATTACACGCAGAAAAAAAACCCCAAACATTCCCAGTCCTACATTCTGAACATGTTTTCAGGATGTTTT
>JASGAU010409875.1:0-29240 GCA_030220045.1 Australoheros facetus
ATCTCAACTGGCCTTGACTAGTTTTTCACCTCAATTAATGCTGCTGCCTTTTATATACATATGTGAGCATGAATGAGAATACTATAGTAATATTGTAAATGTATGATGGAGGGGCTACAGTGTCCCAAAAAAATTTCCTCCCTTAGGGATATTCCACACACAGCTGCAGTACAGCTGCAGTACATTTACATCCCTGTTGTTGTTGTTGTTTTAATTATTCAAGCAGACCTGTTAAATAAATACTTTGTTTCTTTTATAATGCATCAGATAAAGTTAGTAAACTTGTGAGAGATGGTCAGTCGTGTTGTGCACGTATAACAGCCCGGCCTGCAAAAGTGTTGCAGCGGTTTGCAAGATTTGTAAGATTGCATTACACCTGCCACATGTTTTCAGATTTTAACAGAATAACTCATCCAAAAGTAGAAAATGTTTAGCCCCATATATGTATATGAGCAAACCATCTTGCATAAATCACAATATGTACTCTCTAAGGCGTGCATGTGCAAAAGCACCGATGCACTGATGAGAACCCTTTTGTGCGCATGTGTGTGTTTTGAATAAGGACCTTTGAAAATGCACATGTAGGTGAACTTGAGCAAAGCCAGCACCTGAGAGGCACACATGTAACTGATGTCCAGCTGCTTTCTTCTCTGCCTTGCTCTGCAGGCAAGTCTCACCTTTTTTTCCCTTTTTTTTTTTTTCCTCTGGCCATTTCGCCAGCAAAATGTCTGTCATTAAAACCGGCCGACAACGACGGCCGTAATCCAGCCCCATTAAGATTTCGATTCCCCTTGTCCTCTGAGGACAAGATGTAATAGCTCAAAAACATCTATTTAGGCAGATGGGAGTGGATTTATTATAGGGGCGTATTTCATGAATATAACCTCATCTTATCATCAGCAAAACACTTCTGATTAAAGGTCTTAATAAGTGAGTGTCTTTGAGAAGGGTGTATGCCCTGCAGCTGACCTAGACCTATTGATAAACTACAAAAGTTGAGTTTCGAAATGTGCTCATTTCATCCACTGTTAACAAATCTTAATTAAAAACTGGTGGGAAAAGGGGCACGTACCTGCAGTTTCACATCAAAATACACAGCGAGGGAGTTTAGTGGACCTTTGAGGATAGAAAAAGTCGTGAAAGCATAAATTTCTGCTATGATCAATGCAGGCTTTGTGTCCACAGCTTATAATACTCACAGGACAAAGATACATGTGTGCAGTGCAGCTTCAGGGGGGTTATGAATAAGCGCAGGCCAGTCCTAAATGCATTTTGATTTATTTGTGCAGGCGCACAATATTTCCCCTACATTAAGTGCTGGCTTGGAGGCTAACCTTTACTTCTGAATGGAAGCCCTTTTTGGTAGAAGGGGGAATTATTTCAGGGTCAGATGTTGTGCACATGAAAGCCCTGGTAATGCCCGCAGTTGTTTTGTTTACTGCAGTTGAGTGTTCTCAGATTTTTGAAGCTTAAGTGCAAGAAAAATAGACCCTTGCACCCAACATGAATATGTGGTTATTTTTAACAGAACACTGATTTTCTCATTACAACAAAACAATGTTCTCTTTTTAAACTATAGCTTCAAAAAATATACATTGCGGGTTACTGCGATAACAAAGTCTCCCATTAAACCCGCAAGCAGCCCCTGTTGTTCGGTCACACAAGGTTCATTTCTTGATAGCAGAGCTTTAATTCATTTGTCTTGTACAGGGCACCTCCTTGACCTTGTGGATGGAGATTAATGAAGAGCTTTAGTGGCGATGAAGGCTATCAGGCACCATGCTCCCCTCGTCTAATAGAGCAAGAGTTTCACATAGCCAATTATGTCGTTTGCATTCCGCTTGTAAGCACAGTTGTGTCGGGGTGCCCAGTCAGCTGTGTTATATTCGCTGTATTAAAATATCAGTGTCATTTGGACAGAGAGTGCTAGGACTAATAATTATTTCTGTTGTTGTTCATATTTGACTTTGATTTCCTTTTTTTTTTTTATGGAAAAAAAATGGTGGGAATTAAACTATTTCATCAAAAGTAAGACTGAAAAGACACTGACAGGAAGCCTCGTGTATTTCAGCAACTTTCAAAAACCTGGTTGTGTACAATTCTGCCATTTAATAATACTATAAAACCAACCACCGCCTTCACAGTCTTTTTGATCACAGGGTACAGAGTGTACAAGTGCAATTCTGTGCCATTACTGCTCTTTACTGCAATTATTGTCAGCCAGGATGCTTTCGGTAGAGCACTCTGCTCGGCTGTTGTTGTCCGAAGTGTAATTTTTGATTCTCTAAGAACAGGGCTCGAAAGTTTGATCTAAGGGCCGTTTAGGCCCACTATCTTGTCATCTGAAGGAGGTTAAAGGAAGATACAGATGATGGATACAGGAAAGGTGAGCGGGTGACAGAGAAATCTACTTTAATCAATAGGTGTGTAATTGGAAGCCGTCAGTTAAATGTTTTAGTATCGCTACATGTAATAGCGGCTCCATGTTTCCTACACAAGATAAGGCAATTTGGCTCAGGTTACAGGGGACTGGAAGTGTGTTCAGCGGGAGATTGTTTGATGTGTGAGAGCAGATCTTTCTTTAACCATTCAGAGCGGATGCATCTTTGATAGCGTGAGATGACAGTGCACTGTTCCCTCATCAGAAAATGTTTTCTCTTTTATTGATGGGAGATCTTTTCAACCATGCTCCCAGACAGCATGGCAAGAAATGAAGCATGTTAGTGTATCGGGCCAATTAAAAGCCCTTTGTACTCTGTTTCGCTCAGTATGCCAACTTATTATTGCATCTTAAAGTTTTTTTTAATTTACTTATTTTACGTCTAGACCAGTGAATGCTAAAGCTGGGCATCATTGTCCTCACTTGCATCTCTGGGATTATGCGCTTAGTACCCTTAATGGATCCTTAAGTGTTTTGGGTTGCACTTTCTGGTGTCGTGAGAGAACTTAAGCTTCAGTGGCAAATACCCATAACCATTAACTATTCTATGGCTTTTTTAGTTTTGCTGTTCTGCAATTAGCCTAATGGATAACGTCTTCAGATTAGGAAGCAGGAGGGACATTTTCCATTAAGCTCCCCATAATATATTTACATTGTCTGGATATGGTGGGCACCTCAAGGGGGTGGGAACTGTATTTGAGTTGAGATTATATATTTAGTTCTGAGTAACAGTGCAAAAAGTAATGTCCTCCTGCAACTGAAGTGCTTTGTTCTGAACATACAGGGACATTTTCAAGTCATATTAGACAAGGAACTAACTTTGAAAACTCTCAACAATAAAGCTAATATATACAGGGGTTGGACAATGAAACTGAAACACCTGGTTTTAGACCACAATAAGCTTCCTCTTGCGTCCACAGTTAATCCTGTTGGATGTGGTTCGTCCTTCTTGGTGGTATGCTGGTCCAATTTAGCCATGAAACCTCCCACACTAAAATGACAGGTGTTTCAGTTTCATTGTCCAACCCCTGTACATTTCCCAAGACACATTTGTTTTTCGCTAAGATCACTTTCATCTCTTTGTTTTAGGTATTAAAAATGGTGAATGGTAAATGGCCTGGTACCTATAGACTGCTTTTCTACACAATTTGAGCACTCCCTAGTCTCATTCACGCACACATTCATACAAGTTTGTTTTTTTTCTTTCTATGCCTAAGCACTCACACACTAACACTCAGATGATGCATTGGGGACAAATTGGCGTTCAGTATCTTTCCCAATGATACTTCAACATGCAGGTTGGAGCAGCCAGGGATTGAACCACTTACCTTCCAATTAGTCCCTGTTAGTAAATGATTTAATAACTGAACAACATATTGATTTATTCTGCCTTACAGAAACCTGGTTACAGCAGGGTGAATATGTTAGTTTTAAATGAATCAACATCCCCGAGTCACAATAACTGTCAGAATCCTCAAATAACAGGCTGAGGAGGAGGAGTAGCAGCAATCTTCCACTCCAGCTTATTAATTAACCAAAGGGTTAGAGTTTTAATTCATTTAAAAGCCTGACTTTTAGCTTCATACATGTTATACACCTAATTGTGAAACTCAAAAAACTCTTTTATTTGTTGTTATTTATTATCCACCCGGCACTTACTCAGAGCTTCCGTCTGTTTCTCAGACTTTTTATCTGATTTAGTGCTCAGTTAATATAAAATAATAATAGTGGGTGATTTTAACATCCATATAGATGTTGAAAATGACAGCCTCGACAGTGCATTAAAGCTAATATTATACTCAATTGCTTCTCTCAAAATGTAAACGAGCCCACCCAGCACTTTAATCACACTCTGGACTTAACAGTATTCCCTGAAAACCCACATTTGTCTGATCATTTCTTAATAACGTTTAAATTGATTATAAGGAATTACATTGCACTGGAGAAACAATTTTCATTACAGTAGATGTCTTTCTGAATGTCTTGTAACCGCTGGTGGCACGCAAGGCAGAGGACCCCAAAGCACTTAAACTTAAACTTCAGCTTTAATCGCTAGAGTCGAGGAACATAAACAAAGGTGGTCGGCAGCCAGCAGCACAATACTCTAAACTCACTCGAACTTGGCTTGAACTAGACATAAACATGAACATGAAGCATAAACATGAACCTGGACATAAGGGCGCACAGCAGGGGTAGCCAACGATGACGTGACAAGGGGCAAAGGCAAAATGCAGACAATAACTACACATGGGTAACAAGACAAGTAGGAACAGCTGGGGAGGGCGGGTGCACAGAATGAACTAAGGAGGCGTGAGGATACAAAAACACTAAAACTAGGAACATAACTCATAACACAGCAAAAACCAGAAAATATAACAATAAAAGAATCTCTTAAAGGAAAATAAAACCCAAATTTGCGAAACCACAATAAATAACTTAACATGAATAGGAACCGAGGCTCAAAACCAAAAGGTGACAGTAATTAAACCATTACTTAAAAAAAACCATCACTTGATCCAGCTGCCTTCGCTAATTATAGGCCAATCTCCAGCCTTCCTTTTATGTCAAAAATTCAAAAATTCAAATGTCAAAAATTCTTCAAAGAGTAGCTGTAAAACAGTTAACTGATCATCTGCAGAGGCATGGTTTATTTGAAGAGCTAGACCCTGCCATCTGCAAGTATTTACAGTAGCTATTTTTACAATATTTCAAGGGCTTCATTATTGTCTTTGTCTCACTGCTTGATTTAAAAAAAAAAGGAAACAACAGCAAACAACATGAAACGTGCACTTCTGGTACATTTACACAAATCAGACAATGCAGCACCTTCCAGCAGAGATGGGAAGGTTTAGCTGTACTTTAGAACATACGTATCTGAAACCATGAAACAATTTCTCTGATTTACTGCTTCCATTTTCTTCTAGTTTGTTTGATCACCTCTCTCTGTATTGTTCTCTCACCTTTAAGATTTTCCAAAAAAACAAAAAAAAAATCTATAATGTGCAACTTGAGCCGTCGACATGCATCTTGAGTGGGCTCCACAAACACCCGCACACTCTCGCACCACAGTTGGAAAATTGTGACCAATGTGCCGACCCAGTGACTTCTTCTTTCTCCTCCTTTATAAATACACCGATGATTACACAACCAACATATTTATAAAGAGTGCTTGAACATACAAGCAAGTAGAACTCTATTCTAATGCTGTAAAACAGCAACATACATTATTAGCTCCTTATAATAATTAACTCCTGCAGCTCACACATATGTTTGCTTTAAGCAAGATGGTGGAAAATGCAACTGAAAGAGAGTGCTTATACACATTAAATGTTGAAGACAGCGCATACACACTTGCAGAAGACATTCCACTTCGGTCGCTATGTGACACATGCTGTAGGAATTTAGTTGTTTTTTTGTTTTGTTTTTTTTTGGGGGGGGGTTCAGTGGAGAATGAGTGGTTCAGCCTCACAACTTCAGAGGGGGACAGATGTCAGTGAGCTCATCGGAAAGCTGGTCATTCCCTGCCAGTGCAAGCCACAAGCCAGCACCGGCTGCCTGTCTCCATCCCCACGGATCGGCCGGCGCTCCTGAACAGGCTCTTAAGTGGGATCTGTGATGCTGCCATCAGCCTCTCTGCACTGACAACACACTCTGTGGTTGTGACGACTGCGGGCCCGGGCCCGTCCCCGAGCATCTGTTCTCTCCTCTCTGTTGCTGGATGATTTCGGCTTGTCACACCAGATCCATCGAGATGCATCCGTGTTCCTGCCTTTGTACCTGTCTACATATGTAACCGTCGCTGTCTTTTGCACTCCCTGACTCTCTCACTCTCCCGCTGCCTGTATCTGTGAATCACTTCATTCCACGTCTGAGGATTCTTTTCATGTCATCACTTTGGTTTGCTTGTTTGAAGTGGTCAGTCAGACTTAAAAGTTGATTGCAACACACTGTTATCCCTTGAGCATATGCTCTCAGTGCTGCTCTTTTTTAAATAAACCATATTATTGATAACTTTAACAACTGCTTTGCCCATTTTAAGCACATCCAGTCTGTCGGTCATTGTGGTTTTTTTTGTTTGGGTTTTTTGTTTTTGTCAGTACAGTATACAAAATCTAGCTCATCCCCAAATCCTTCACCTGATGATGCAAGCAGGGGATGAGCAGCAGCAAGAAAGATTTAGTTCCATTCTGCAGCTTTCTAATTGTTATTTTCCCCAGATACAAGAGACTGCAAAAACTCTGAAAAGCTGGAATTATTCTTACTCAGGGTGTGACTGCACCAGTGAAAAAAGTAGTCATTAAATAAAAACAGCCAAAATTGCCCTAATTGTAGGTTTGCAGCCGATAATAAACAGGTTTTGTAAAGTGAATTCCAAACCAGTCTCTTTTTCAACAAGTGTGAATCTGAGATATCCTGATCACCTTAAAAATGCCAGATTTTGCATTAATTATTTTTCAGTGTGTATATCAATAATGAGTTCTCTGCATTAATTGATCATTCTGGCATCTTGTTGTTGTGTGAAATTGGTTATTCAACCCACTGCAACTTCACAGCAGCTAAAGCGCAAAAAAAAGGATGAAAAAAAGAGAGCTGTCCTTTCTGATCCAAAGTTCAAGTGTCCAATCAAACTTTGCAATCAAGAAGGTGGAGCGCATCACGGCAAAAGTTCACCCTTCTCAGCAGTGAAAATTTGTTGGCCACTCAGCATCCGAGAAGAAAAAAGAGCCAGGGTGGCAAGGGGCATGGGCTGAGCCACGCAGCCTCCAAATAAATGAGAAAAGGATGAATTCATTTGGGATTTCTAATTCTGCCAGGCTGTGATTAATCCCATCAGTAAACAAAGCAGAGGTCATCGTGTTTTGGAGAACTCCAATTAGAGAGTAATCAGTGCTAATCAGACAAGCTGCTCACCGGCATCTTGGTGATTTCGGCAGCAAAGGGCTCTCTTGTGAATAGTCTGCCCTCCACATCGAGTACGACCGACCCACACTCTCTGATCCTGTGTTAAGGAAGTGGGTGGCAGATGAAAAAAAAATAAAAAATAGGCTAATTAGCAGTGCCATTTCTTAGCAACTGTATGTGATGTGTGCTTGGGTGGGCTGGCAAAATGTGAGTGTTTTTCAGATACTGTGAGAGTGCTACAAGCCAGCGTGTGCACGTGGTCGCTATCTCTAAGGACAGGTGTTCCTATCTTTGCCTTTAGTTTCTCGGTTGACTAGCTAAACTCTGAGAGTAAAAAATTAGGGACAGTTATTTGCCTAGAGATCACCAGAAGGCACAATGCACAATGTAAATGAACAGTGACTCACTGTTTTCTCCCAGTGAATCATAAAACTTGCCTTTCCATTTGATGCCAGGTTTCAAGGTTAAAGGCCCAGCAAAATGAGATTGTTTGCCAATTGAGAAGACACTTTGCATTTATAGCAAGAGAGTAAAGAGAGTATTTCTTGGCAGGGCAACCTCATGGTAAAAGCAAGATTTCAGGACAGCACTGCTCTCAGCCATGACATAGTCCAGCATGCATCACTTGTAAAACCATAAACTGTTGCCATCTTGTGAAGCTAACAAGATATGACATCTTAATTACTGAGCTTTAGAAGAGCTGCTGGTCTCACTTCACCATTTGACAGAGCCAGGTTAACTGTTGCTTCTTGTTCTTGTCTTTTTTGCAAAGCTGAGCTAATTTGTGGCCGGTAGGAGTGAAGAATTTGTGTATTTCTCATGCATAAACATCCAGCCCTGAAAAAAAAAAAAAAAGAAGAAGCCTACGCAGAACTGTCAAAAATTGCAGCTCCTTAAATTTGAATGACTACTTGACGCTGGCTCCAAACGTGAGTCAGACCCTATCTACTTGTTTAGCCCAGAGTTTTGTGTCTTTTGGTTTTTGAAGTTCTGTCTTTGTTAAATTTCTTCAGTTGAGTCTCATACTTTGCTTGTGGTTTACTTTCTTCATCTTTGTTTCTCTGTTTAGTTTGTGCTTCATGAGGTTTGCTGTGCAGTAAAAACAAGTGCAAAGTGCAGGATTTTTTTTATTTGGTCTGCTGAAACCCATTTTAATATACTTGACATCATTTTGAGTATAATTATCTTTATCATGTTTTATTAATGTGGATTTAGTACACATGTAGCATTCATTTCACTGCTTAATAAAAAAAGGTTTAGTGGTAAATAAATAAAATGTAAAGTTTATTTGGTTTTCCCAAAAAAATACTTATTGGAACATTGTACATGTATTGAAATTATTCTGTATTTAACCAGTTATAACCTGTTATTGTAATGTACAGTACATAACAAAGTCATAACAAAATAAAGCCATAATGCATTTTCAGGTCAACCTGAAAGAAAGGCTGATGTGAAATCTAAACATAAGATTGGTGGTCAAATGTGACACGATATTTGGATACAAACTGCTGAGCATAGTTTTAAAGGTAAAAACATTTTATAAATGTTTGACCTTATTTGACCTTGATGTGAATGGGTGTGTGTGTCCAAACCACTGACTGGTAATGTATATAAACAATGTAATACTATTCCCTTCCCAGGCAGTGAGCTGCCTTGGTGACGGTTTGTGCTCTCGCAGTGCTTCACAAATGCGCCAAAATCATAAGCTCCTTGACAGCGTAACAGAAAAAGCCCAGGATTTCTTTGCTTCTGGTTTAGAATTCTTCTCGTCCTATACCAGAGCTGATGTGGAGGTTTTGTCTGTGTGGCGACACCTATACTTCAGGAGAACACCACAGTGAGTACTCGCACCCTCGGCGCTGGTACAAATGGTACAATGCTGTGCCGATGTCACTGTTTGGGCTCAACACGACCAACGGGGCGTGTTTAATGTCCTCATAACTCACTTTGAAGTTTGAGGCATGACCACTCTGCTAACCAAGCTTGCTAGTGTTACTGTAGCTGATTACTTTGCACTCCATCTTCATATTCTAAAACTATGATCACTTCTGGTCCAAAACAAACGAAGATAGCAACAGCGAGAATGCTGTAAAAACATCAAAATATGCCTTTAAAAGTCATGATTGGTTTTTGGTAGTCCTCTTTCCCTCTCCTTTCCCCCTCCACTCCTCCTCTCTCGTCTCTATCCCCTCTCTCTGGCAGCATGGCTGGTCCACAGGGAGCCCTAATCAAATAACTTGCAGGCCATTGCAGCTGCCATTTTAGCCATTTCTCTGGCATACACACAGATGCTGGGTGGGTTCCCTTCTGGCCTATCAGACCAAAAAAACAGTGATGTAAGGCCTCTACTCAACACTATTTCCTGTCTCAGCTTTGGAGACATTTATAGGCCAAGGAGTGCACTGCAATAATGAGTTTGTGTTTATTGCTAACGTGTTGCCAGTAGAAGTGGCAGATTCTAAGTGATTTGCGAGTTTAATTCCTCCGCCTGGCCCTCTGATGGCCTATTGTCCCCCCCCACCCCCACTCCTACGTCCTAATATACATAAATGACATGGTAATGATTCGTACACTGATAATGGCTTCTGTGGGCAGTGATTTGTTATGTCCATTTGTACCTCAAGGTTATCTGTGAATCATACTTCTGACTGTGAGCTGTGATAGCTTGACAAAAATCAATAAATACTTTTTAGTTGTTTTAGCTTCACCTTCTGCCAGACAAAATAGCAGGATTTTGTTTTTGTCTAGAGATACTGGCACGGGTTTCTGATCAATGTTCTCGATGTCATCAACATGTCTCGATTGCTTTCAGACGCTCTCTGTCTTTGTCCAACTTGCCGCAATGGTAACCGCTTGCCATATTTAGGCAGCTTTATGTCCCCCTTACATTTCTTCCACTTTGCACTGAAAATTGAATTTATTCTCAAAGACATTCTTCAGAAGTTCTGAGGGCAGAATCAAAGGGTAACGCCACAAATAATTTGCTGACACTATATCCTATACCTTTCTTGTTTTGTCACATTTGCAAAATCCTTTCCTTCACACAGACGTGTTGTTTTGGGGCCAGTCGACTTGGCTTCTTTAAAAGAAAAGAGCACTACAGTGTCTCTCTTTTTTTTCCCTTAAAGGATTGATTAAAAAAAATGAAGCCTCCTGTTGGCTAGCACAGCCTCCAATTAGCATCTAGTTAAGCTATTTGGAGTAATGTTACTGTGGAATCTCAAGGCAGTCCGTTGGGGAAGTCTTTCTCGCTGAGGGAAGAAGGGAATCCTTATATCCTCCTTAATTAAAACATGATTTACGCTTAGTCCCAGCTATGAAGCTGCCTTTGATGGTTCTTTTGTCAATTAAAAGTAAGTCCTACAGAAGATTACATAGAACTCATTACAAGCAGGTTATTTTCAATGACGTGCAAGTTCTGGCTTTCAAGTAAGGAGCTGCTGAGTGGGTTACTGCAAGGACACAAAAGGGGAACTCATGAAATGAATGAAATTTCATACTTCTGTGTTATATAACACTTCTATCGAGGGCTGGTCTCTTAAGAGTCTCTCACACCTCCAAGTTTTTCCTTGTCTTTTCCCTCTCCCTGTATCTTCTGCTCTCCTCCACGCAAACAAAAGTCTCGGGTGTTGCCGGGCGCTTCGCCTCGGTGTTGTTCCTGCGTGTGATGGACACAGCTGTTATCAACTGAATCCTGGGTCCTGCACATCTGCCAAAGACCTCACACTCCGTTTACACCCCACCATCAAAACACCAATACAGCACTTATGCACTTCAAAAAAAAATAAAAAAAATCTTAGCCTGAAAGAGAAGGGCAGCATGAATATTTAACAAGGAAACCGCTTTTAGATACTTGGAGGGAAAAAGAGAAGGGGAGGGGTGATGGCTGGTCTAAATGTCTACCTGATGAGACTAAGACAAAGAACAAGAGCTCAGCCACCCTCCAGTCACCTCAAAGCTGTATTCAGGTCATTCATCGGTTGTGACAGTATAAATAGTATGTCAGTGTGCTGGAGGTAGTCTTCCCTTTGAAATTCAACACAGAATCCTTGCAGAAATACTGTTGTGTCACCAAGTTTTATCTAGTTTGAGAGATCTTTGAACACTTTCCTCCAATAGATCATAACACATACTCCCCATACTCCTAAAAAAGGAACCAATTTCCCCTCCCCCCGACTTTTATGTGTGCGCTGGCTTTAATTGCTGCTCCGAAGTTACTATTAGGTTAGACAAGAGAAACTCCACGAACGATTCAATATTCAACTGCAGATTCAATATTGCTAATTCCCCTTTTGGCCCAGAGAAAAACAGTGCACCATGATTTAGGTTGACAACTCAACAGCAGTGTATATATTTAAAGGAGTCAGTAAGATATAAGCCCCTTCCCTCCCTTCCGTCTCTCCTGGCATCAGTCACCTTGCACCCACACAATCTATCATAATACAGCGAGATTTCTTCCAGGTCACAACCACCTCTCCCTGCTTCTATCTTATGGCTGTAGGTGCACACTGAAATGGAAGTAGACAGGATCAAATGGGATCAATTATTAAATCTGCTGTTTGACAAAGGATGGAGTCGAGGTGGGTGGGCAGAGGTGGAGAGGAGGAGCGAGAGAAGCTTTCCCAGAGTGGGGTCAAATTTTCATAGCTGGGAAAAAAAAAAAAGATATGTGCATTTGGGTGAGTAGAAAAAAAAAAGGCCAGGCAGTGGCACGATTGACAGTTTATTTAAAAGGCCATTAACTTTACATTCACAGCTTGACATTCTTGACATACACATACGCTGCAATTTAAGGCCCCAAAGCTCTAAGTTTTCTAGTAGCCACTAACTTGAAAACATACTGTACCAGATCAACACATCTCATGTTCCTGTACTAATGAAACTAGGAGAAATGTGGAGAACGTGACAGCTTGACCTTTTGAATTTCATGCTGGTCTTATGGATTCGCCTAATTGCAAATGTACATTAGTAATGTGTGTATTCTCAGCTGCAAAGGTTGACACTAATATAGTAGATGAGCAAAGCCAGTGGTCTACAAGCCCGTGTGACGTCTCGAACAATTGGCTCTCTCTCAGGGTAGTTATTTTTCTGCTGTGATATTCTCACTGACACTTATTGACAAAGATGAAACACCTCTTAACCTTTAGCACATACCATGTTCATCGAGGACAGGAGTGCACAGCAGAGACAGAGGTAATTGCACTTTAGTCCTCGCCTAAATTTTTAACTTCACAAGCATCTGTCATTTAAGAGAATTTATTTTTGATACAGCCAAGTGATTATCTTAACGCATTTGCAGACTGACAGCCTTGGCCAAGCTTCTGCACAGCTTTCCATTTTATACTTTGCAGTGTCAGGTCATGTTTCACAGGAACAATGGGAAAACAGAAACCCTGTTGACAAATCTCACACTTCTGTTCACAATTTATTCCGATTTGAAGCTTTTAGTCGCTGAAGTGCTCATTGTTGTTAAACAGCAATCCAAACAACAAAGAGAAGAGGCTATATGATCTTCAAAACAGGAAGGAGGAAGCACAAAGATCTGAATATTCATAAGTAACCTACAGTACATAAAATGGATGAAACTATGTAATGTGACAGCTACTGTAAGAGCACAGACTGTATGTAAACGATGGATGTAGTCACTATGATGTCACCCACTGGTTGTAATGCCTGTATCTGCTGAGCATTTTCACCATCACCATCTTGGTGTTTTGAACCTAGCACACCCTGGTTTATCTTTTTTGTGGCTCTAATACTGACCATAATTTACTTAATGTTCTTCACGCTGTATTCAGTACGATTTTAAACTAGCAAGTCAACCCATAAAGTCAGGATAGTGTTTAGTGAGGTTACAGAGCAAGAAGGACTTCTCTGCAACTTTAAGTCTTAATGCAACCACATGCCCAAGCCCCTGCTGGTGATTAATAAAGAAAGCAGCTTTAGGGCACTTTCACATCGACTTTACTTTTCAGACCAAGAAACTCTGTGCATCTTTTATATACAGTCTTTGGTTAAGATTGGTATTAAAGGATAAGCAGTGTTGGGGTTGTTATTCCAAAAAAATCATGTATTACACATTACTCCTTACTTTCTTTTGTTTTTAAGTAATGCATTACTATATATTACTTAATTGGTCTCCGGAGAAAGTAATTGATTACATTACTTTTTAAATTACTTTAGTGTTACTCCGTAACATGTCCTGAAAGGCACTGTCACATACAGTACTTACCTCCATTTGACTGGTACAGTAAACCTGATGCTACACACTGACACAAATCCCTGTCCTAACGAGGACAAACATACTTTTCTTTTTCTTTAAGTTCGAAACAATGCATATGTTTGCAAAGAGCCCATGTTGTGTTGTTTCTGTCTGGGACGTAGTTTGCATTTTACCATTGCACTCGTTTCCTTTCATGCAATACAAATAACACAAATTAGTGCAATGCAAACTACCTTTTTCCTCCTCCCTGCACACAAACTGAAGTCAGCTGGTTGTAGGGCAAATGTAGGACAAAATGGCATGCTTGATCTTTTTCTATCCGCCCATCATGCAGATACTTGAAGTACTTTTGTAAAACAAGAAATTGCATAATGGTAACTAATGTGATTATTGAATTTACTATTGTAATTTGATTACAATAACACATTACTTTTGGAACGTCTTACACCCAACACTGAGGATAAGTCAGGCATTGATTTTCTTAATGTAGGCTAATGTAAGCATCCTAATGTAATGAAATAGCTGACCACTGTAGCTTTATGTTCAAATAGTGCATTTATTGTTAAATAGTTTGACTCTGAAAGTATAAATGTAACTAATGCTTACTCTGCCGCAGAGGAACACATTAGACACTCACAGGCAACACTTGTTAGTTGTGTCCTGAACATGTCCATTTTTAGTCTTTCACTTTAAAATAAGCAAATTGCTCCATGTTGCACAAGTAATCTACTAGTAAGTGACACCTTACAATGTCAGATTTGGAATTAAAGAGCAGCTGTTTTAGGAGACTCACCTGAAGGCTGCACATATGAAAAAGTACATGAATTTTAGATCTGCAGGCAGACACCACAATTCACCTATTTTAGCGAGCAGGATAACAGAGGAGTGAGAGCTGAGTCTGTCTATCATCTGGAAGTTCAATGCTGAAGCCTCCATGACAGCAAGCTTCTGCATTACTTAAGGCTCCTTCATCTCCACCAGCTCCACAGGGGTTTACCTGTATCTGGCCTAACCTCTGACCAGAGTCGGATACCTCTCCCAGAACCTGTGTGAAAATGCCTGATTCCTTTTCTGTCCAAGTTAGATGGAATAATGCTGGGTGTTTCCTGCTCTTTGGTTCTGTGGCAGCTGGACTGGATAGAGGACAGGGCACTGAGTCAGCACGATGGGGCAGCGGCACAGAGGAGCTGATTTAAACCACCGCTGAACCAGGGCTCAACTTTCATTAGCCGTTGTCATTATTCCCCGGCCGCTGTCTGACAGATGGCATTGTGGGATATCGGATTTTATGGCAGGTCATCTTTCATATCCAATTTCTTTTCCCATTTGATGAGAAGTTCTCGCTCCAGTCAAATTCATTTTGCAGTTTGAATATTGATCACACTCTGCTCTCTCTCTCTCTCTCTCTCTCCCCTGCCCCATCTCTATCTCCATCTCTATCTCTATCTCTCTTTTTTTTACTGATATCTACTGCAAGTCTCTTAAGACTTAATTGTCTCTTGCTCTTGGCGCTCGTTCTGGAATGCTGGCCCTTGTCTCCCTGATGTACACTGAACCACCATGAAAAATAAATAAATATGAATTGAATTTGGAAGTCAATTAATAACTCTGCATTTATTAGCTCTCAATTTTCAAGTTTGCAGCAATATAGTCATGACCTATAATTACTGTAAGGCCTAATTACCAGAGTACATTTGAATTAGATGGAATCGGTAATGCAACACAAACAAGTCTAATAGCATATAGGAGCACAGCGGGCCTATAATGCTGCTCTGCCTAATACATCATATCAGCAAATCCTTTGAGGGTTGTTGAAATTAGCTTTAGCCTACCCCTGAAATAAACTGATGGCTTTTGAAATGTACTGTCCATCTTGGCAGCAGCCAGCTTTTATTCCCTGTCCTTTATTTTCTCTCTCTCTCTTTTTTTGTCCTATTCAGCAGACACGATATAAATGGGGGATCAGTAGAGATATTTCGCCTGTGTAGACGGTGACCTGACAAAACCCCTCTCCACCTGTTTGCTCTGACAGAACTGCTGCTGGAAAATGGCCGGCCGTAATGATGGCCATTAAAAATTCAGTATTTGGTGTAATGAGATGATCGTGCTCTGCCAGTGGTGTCTTGGATCTGAGGTACGGCTGCAAAAGCCAGGGCACAGCAGCACAATATTACATTCTAGCTGATAAAAGGCTCAATGGGGCCATAGGTATAAGTAGACCTTGTAGCCGAAGAAGTCTTTATCATGTAAATATCACTTGCTCCAATAAGGCTGGGAAATATGGGGCCTTTGGTCAGAATGAGTTTTGTGTCATATTAGTATAAGTAATGGCTCATTTTTGAATAACACAATTTACCAAAACAACATGTAAAATGACTTTTTCAGTTAGGCACAAAATGAAACAATCCAACCTGAAATTCGCAGAGCATGAAGGAACTTATTTGTCTTCCGAGATATTGCAATTTGAGAAGTGATCAAGCATGAGATAACAGAAAGCGCAATCTGGACTCGTGCATTTCGAAAACCTTTTTGCTCCTTGGGGCTACGAGGCGGGCTGTCAGCGTGGCCGCACACAAGTTAGGAGGAAGAAAAACAAACAAAAAACACATTTATTTGTTTTTCAGCTCCATCAACTCAATTCCCAAAGAGGTCTGTCATATAAAGAAATGCAGCCTTCCAAGGTTTCCAAACTTTGCTCATGCATAATCACATTAAATCTGCACTGAGCATAATTAGCCAGCTCCCTTTGGTCATAATACATCAGTTTGTTTGGACACAGTTTTCCATAACACTCCCATGGGAAATCTTTGGATCTCTAAGGATCACAAGCGTCATCCAGTTATGGAGTATGAGCACAACTGGCAGGAGTCAGCCTTAAAGAGCTAACTAACCCAACAGTGCATGAAACACAGAAGCCTTCTTGGTCCACTGGTGCTCCCAAGGGCTGAAGTGAGTGCTGAACATCACAAATAGCTGGATGTATGTGTGTATGTGTGCTGTGGGAAACAAAGGTCCACTTGCACAGCGTTTGTCCAGTTGCCATGGAGATCTCCATACTCATGCCCATCCTGAGCTGCGGAGCAAGAAACCACAGAGTACGGAACAATGTGGAATCAAGCTACGATTGGCTGGAAAATGATCCCCAGCACTGCATCACAGGCACGACAACGGACCTGGCTGCCAAATCCTGGCATAAGTGGACTAAGGCCTCAGATTCTCCAGATTCTTTGACAGAGGAGGATTGACAAAACTTTGGCTGCTCACCATTAGATTTGCATTTGTGTGTGTTTTTTTAAGTCAGTGCCCGTGTCAGGGGGTTCTCACCGAGCTTCTTTGTTTTAGTTAGTTTAATAGAATGACAGTGCGCTATGTGAGGCTATACTTAAAGGAACAGCCACTGATTATTGGCTGATTTTTGGCCTTGCTATTTTTTATTTTTTGGCACTGCCTATGTGCAGTGTTTTAAGCAAGATGTTAACACTAAAAATGTGACAATGGTAATGGTGTATAACATTTTGCAATGTATTATGGACTATGTTAATCAATAGTAATAGTTAAACAGTAAATTAAAAGTAAACCTAAAGTTAGGGAAACATTTTGCTTAAAGCCACAAATCTCAAATCATGATTAAGTTTAAGGATTTTTTTCCTTAGATGAAATATTAAGCTAGTTAAGAAAGATCAGGTAGCAAATGCATAATACAGATTAAAGGTCATAGTCACTGTTATCCATTTGGCACTTTTTTTTAGATAACTCTGGCCTTCTGGTTAGTAGAGTCACCTTTGTGGTCTCTGGGTGAGAAATATCTTAAAAGTCAAGCTAGATGTACAATTGAGAGAAGCTTAAAATATGGGTGAGTATCCGTGTTGCCTTTTTTAAAGACAGATTGCCAATGCTTGCCATCTGTCTTGTTGCCTGTGGTAGCCTTCTGCCAGTTTCTTTAGCCGCAGGCTAGGTGCTATCTCAAGGTAGACAGCTCACAGAGAGCTTGAATCTACACCACTGTTGTGTAGATGATGTTATTCCACTCTACCTGCAAAAAAAGAGGATTGAGTTTTTTGTAATAGTGATAATAATACTACGGTACTTCAGCAGTACTACATTATTAAAATTACTGTGTGTTGCAGGCCGTATGGCCAATCATTGTAAAGCTAGTGAACCAGCTGGAGCTTCATTGCTATCTCTGACCTGACACTCAATTAATACTTAACAATTAATTACACACTGATATGCTTAATTATTAAAGAACCAGTCCGGGACTTCATGGGGTAGTCTGTTCAGCACTTTGGGGGCAGTGGCTTCCAGAGTAGCCAGGAAATAGATGGGCCACAATTACCTGTACATTTTTTCTGAATGCTAAATGCTAAAATAACAATAATAATTATATAAAAAGTTAAATCACCATCAGATGATA
Source organism: Australoheros facetus (assembly GCA_030220045.1). Classification (NCBI taxonomy): domain Eukaryota; kingdom Metazoa; phylum Chordata; class Actinopteri; order Cichliformes; family Cichlidae; genus Australoheros; species Australoheros facetus. The sequence goes on from JASGAU010409875.1 coordinate 17,980, forward strand.
GCAAGTGGTTTCAAGTTTGCACTGGCTTGCTCTCCATAAAGACTGCTTCCTTGCATGCAACCAAAGCCTGGTCGAACATTACCAGTCAGTAGAAAAGCTTTAAAAAAAAACAAAAAACAAAGAGAAGATGAAATTACACATAAAAGTTTGTGAGTTGCTCTTCTTTGATCTCAATTGCTCTTTGATTACGGCTGTATGATTTTTGACTTCAATATTCATTCAAAACTACATTTATGGAGTGCCCAAGATGAGTAGATGCATCACAGTCTTGGCAGTGATTGTGAAAAAGTGTAATATAGTTTATCTGAAAACTTACAGTTTCAGTATTGATTCAAGTTTTGCCCCTAAACTTTTTTGTTGGATTTATTTATGTAGTTACGCCTTGTCGACCTGTCTGTCACTCATATCAGAACAAAAGAAAAAGTTTCACTTTCTATTACTTCTGACACGCAATTTCGAGCTCAGATTGAACTTCGCAATTCTTCTTTAGAGTTACATCAGAAAAGCTTTCAATTAAGGTTTACATTTTTCCCTCCCCAGCTCTCTTCTATACTGTCAAGGATACACAAGATGGTGTTCTTGAACTTGAGTTCAGCCTTCGATAAAGACATTTCCTTTTTGAGCTGTGAGTCGGTTAATGAATTTCAGAAAGCCCCCTCCATTAAGTGAGTGGGAAGATCATCTGGCATTTGCATAGAGGAATATTAATAGGGGGCCATGGCTTACTTCACAGGAATGTTTTCATTTGAAAATTGGCTCGTCCACTTAGGTGCTTTTGAAAATGTCTGCCAAGCCTCAAATAATCAGGCAGCGGTAAATATTTCATGATGGAGTCATTTTAACATTCCTAAAATCTTTGTCAACTTCATAGCTGATGCCAAAATAATGAAATCACTGCTTCGTAAGCAGTAAATAATATCTTAACCCTTTACAGTGACTGATAATGAATGATCCTCCCCTCTGCTGTGTGTTTGAATAGGTTTGAATAGAATATTAAACTGTCAAGGAGTATCTTGGTATGAAGTGTGCTATTGTAGCATGCTGTAAATGAATTTTGGTAGACATGCCAATATCTGCCTCAGTATAGCTCCTCCGGCTCTCATATGAGGTATAAACAACAGCTGTGTGAAATAAATTGAACATTTGATGCAAGTAATTGTGGGCATAAACCTACTTATGTTGCTACATTTGACTCAGCTGCATTTCCTGTGGAAGTGCCAGCCAAGTTCTTCTGGACGTGTGCACAACCTGACAGCTTGAAGAGGCTTTGGGCAAATAACCAAAGCTGATTTAGAGTATTCACTTTCTGTGCAAGTTCTTCTTTTTTAATGTGAGCTGCTGCATTGAGATCCCTCCACTCTTCCAAAAAGCATTCAAAATGTTCACTCTTATCTAATCTTTTCAGTTTCTTTTACACATTTTTTTCAGTTTTTCTTCTCTTTTTTTTATTTTCAATAACTCACATCTCTGTAAAGACAAGTGTTCTTTTCACTTTAAGGATTCAAACCATAGCAGTGGATATGTTACCGGAGTCATTCTATAACCATATAACACACTCCCTTATACCCATCGTATGTTTAGATATTCACAGCATAATGTAAAAGAAGGAGATTGCCTGCATGCTGCACCCATCCAATTACTGTCTGAGATGCTAAAGGCTGCCACATGATGGACAGCTCAGCAGTCTGGCAGCAAAGGATCTAAAGCTTTGAGTGGGATGTACAGACGGGAGTCAAAGAAAATTGATTTCGATGTCGAGGCAGAGCGAGTCAGGTGCAGTGGAAGCATGTTGAATTATCTTCAAACAGGAATAGTCACTGATGATGAACAAATCAGTGACACATGCCTCTGGGTGCATCAGCCATGTGTGGTATGAGTCACAGAGGAAGTTTGATATGTTCAGACTGGGAAATAACATAGAAGAGTATTCACCCTTTGCTCCTGTTCTTCGTTAGGGGNCCACTAAGGGCCTTCTTTTCCAGGACAATTTCAAAGAGGAGACAGTTGGTGGCTGTTGGCACTGCCGTGTTAGTGTTGCCCCGTCCAAAAACATGGCAGAAATATTCATTCCGGGCCTGTTGTGAATTTCCTGCTAAACCCACTCTCAACATCAAACACTTTTCTTGGACAATGATCAAAGAAATTCATCGCTGAGGAATAATTTTAGATGCTAAATATACAAATTAGGTGGAGGATGGCCCTTAGAATGCACTGCGTGATCGCAAAACAACAAGGACAACAAGTACTGTTAATGGTGAACTCTGAAAAACAGGCCCAGCATTGAATTACAGAGTAGCAGAATTGGACTTTTGGCAAGAAAAAGTAGCAGCAGTGATTCAGAACGTCAGTGGTAGATATGCTGATATCCACCATTTACGCGCAAGCAGGAGCCTCATTTGCACTTCTCATTTCAAGTGGCTTATATCCACATCAAATTCAGATGAGATCTCAGATGCTTTCACCACAAGCTGCAGCTTATTGTTTTCACCTTGTGACTGCGTGTAGCAGGAACTACACAAACTTTGGCAGGAGTTTTTATGTCTGCCTGTCTGTGGACAGATTTCTGTCAAAGCAATAGTGTCCCAATCGTGTAGGATACAGTCATGAAATGTGAGTGTAGTCGAGAATGATCAGATGCTTGAAGCACTGTTGCAGCTGGTAACCATGTAATCAGTGATGACTCCTCATGTTTCAAGATAAAGTTTGCAGTTTGACAGACATAAAAGAGTATTTTTGCACTAACAAGTTGAGTCCCAAAGAGCTATTAGCTGAAAACGTGGCATATGTCAGTATGGTGAGCAGTGTGTCCTTAAATGTTTGAGGAAAATGAACAAGTGGAGGGCAAAAGAATAAGTGGCAGGCCTAAAAGTTATCTACAGCAGATAAACAGCATCTGAAAGTTATTTCCTTAAGAAATAGGAAAAAAGTCCATCAAAACCTGACCTAGGACCTGAGAGATGCATCTGGCCCTTCTGTTGACCCATCTATTGTTCACTGAAGCCTTATCAGAAATGTTCTCAGCGACAGGATGACTGGTCAATGTTTCAGTCTAGACATGGGGATGAGGAATGACCAGCAAGCTGATCTGAGAGACCTTTGTGGGGTGTATATGTGTAGAAGGTCTGCCAAGTAAGCAAGCAGGAGCCAGGCCATTTAAAACATTAAAAGCAAACAATAATTTTTTTTTTATTAATTCTAAAATGGACAGACAACCAGCATAAAGAGGCAAGAAAAAGGGTAACACATTTGCATGTCCCTGTCAGCAGACGAGCAGCAGCATTCTAGATTCTGGGTTTGTAATCATGACAGTGAGCCCTGGTCAGTTTTCACTACGATATTTATTTGTCCATTTTAAGAGCTGTATCAATTTTCCCCCCAGAGTTGGTAACAATTGGTTTGACATAGGATGCACAAGGTCCCAAGTCAGGAAATGGGACACTTAAGTTACTAGATCCAAATATAATGACCTCTGTTTTATTTTCATTATAATAAAATAAAAGATTCAGGGTCAGTCTTATTTCAATGTCCTAAAGACATTCTAACATTTCAGTGGCAAGTAAATCTGACAATCATCCACATAAAAAATTTGTTGTTGTTGTTTGGTTGTTTGTCTTTTTAAATAATAGATTGAAGGGGAAGTAAATAAATACTAAAAAGAAGGGACCAGAGGATGGATCCTTGAGGTTCACCACATGAGATGGAGCTGGATGACTTCAACCACAAGTCTCAAAATTTATGATCTGCCATGTCAAAAGCTGCTGTGAGATCTAAAAGCACACATATGACAATGTCCCTCTAAAGCTCTGTGCTGTGAAATTTAGTTTACTTCAATTTTATTTAAATAGCACCAAATCACATCAAACAGTCAAAACAACAAAAAAACAAGTTGTGTGTGTGTGTGTGTGTGTGTGTGTGGGGNGAGCAAGACTTGATTTGAGTAACAGTTTTTCCCAGATGAGAGAGACAAGTTCAAAATGACTAAAATAGCAGAAGTGATAGTAATGGAAGTGTCATAAGGGAGTAGGATATGTGCTTCAATAGTTAAACTCTTGACAAAGGAATTTAATAAAGCTTGTAGCTTGTCTTTTTTTTTTCCCATTTGCTTTCTGCTTTTCTGCACTCACTTTGAGCAGCACGAATGATATCATCCAGCCAGGGCTCAGGCTTAGATTTAGAACGTCTGACCTTCAAGGGAGCAACAGTGTCCAGAATGTTTTGACAACTAGAGAGAAATTCAGCGGTCAGCTCCTCAGTGTCAACACAAGCTGAGAGCTCTGAATCAACCTCAAAGGCATTATTAAAGGCAACAGAAAACTGAGCAACAGTTGAAGGTTTAAGAATACAAGAAACACTAGGATGTGGCAATATGACAGGGAAAAGAAGAAAACAGGCATATGATTGGAAAAGACAGCATCATAAATCTTAAAGTTAAAAATGTGAGCCATGTGAAAAAATAAATTTAAAAAAGAGTGTCTCCATGTTCTTTTGTGGGACCCGTGACAGACTGCGCAAGGTTAAAAGAATCAAGTAGGATTAAAAAGTCCCTTGCTGGTTTAGGACAACACACATGAATATTCATATCACCAAGAATTAAAACTCTGTCATACTTTGGCATTATTTCACCCAGAAAAGTCCCTGTCATATTTAGGTGGGTGGTAAATCACTGCGTACTTCACAGGATGACTTCAGTTTAAACTTAGAGAAGGAGGCAGACTTCAGTTGACAACAGTGAAAGGTATTTTTTATAAACTGTGTTCACTTCTCCACTTTGACCAGTATTGCTCAGTGAGCAATGAACAGACTGGCAGTAAAAGTTCTGAGAAAGAGCTTAACTCCCTGACACTTAGTCAGGTTTCATTCACACAAAGGAAGCACAGCTTATGAGGTGAAGAACTTCAATCCTAGCAATCTAATGTTAACCAGGGCAATCCTGGTAGGAACTCCCAGGTCGGGGATGGCCATTTAAATGGCCAGAGGCTTTGTGGGTTCATTGCACACTGGCTCCATCTTTCATCTCTCAGCAACACCACATGGAAAGCATTTGATTGGAGACACCTTCATTTTTAGCGATGATCCTAAACACACTGCCAAGGTAGTAAAAGCATACCTGGATATGAAAACACACAGTGGAACATGATCAGTCATAGATTCACCTCCTCGGAGCTTGGAACTCATCATGATTGAAGCAGTGTGGGGTCATCTTGACAGAACAGAGCAAAAGGCAGCCAACATCCAAAGAAGAGCTTTGAATGTCCTTCAAGAAGCCTGGAGAAATATTCCTGAAGACTATGTAAAGAAATAAGAAGAAAGCTGCCTAAGAGAGTTCAGACCATGTTGAAGAATAAAGGTGGCCATATTTACTTTAAAGCTTGTTAAATTTCTATAAACTTTGCTTTTTCCTTATATACCATGCATCGTTGCACATTTCAATAAATCGCTGCACCACTCTCCCATTTTTCTAGCACAATATAAAAATGAGTTGTGCCTCAAGACTTTTGAACAGTAGTTTATAGAACAACTTTATTTCTTGACCAAGGTTTGTGGCATTCACCAATGTCATTGTAAAATATATTCCAGACAACATTTTAAATAGAATAGTTATTGAGAAGAAAAGTTACAAAGCAAACATTCATACACACACCTCAAAAAATTTTAGGAACTAATAACAGAATTATAGAAAACACATCAGATCACAATGGGGNATATCTGTACTGATATGGACTGAGTAATTATTTCGACACAATAATTATCAGCCAACAAAGGACTGAATTCAAGGACAGCTTGAAAAAGTGAAAAAATGGTGCAGCAGGCTAGTCCAAATACGTTGGTACAAGCACATAGCCCTCATGTGCTTGTGTGCATGCCTGACAACGGCGGGCCATGCTCCTAATGCAATGACAACTGGTGTCCTGGGAGATCTTCTCCCAGATCTGGACCTGGGTATCACTGAGCTCCTGGACAGTCTGAGGTGCATCCTGGCAGTGTCGGATGGACTAAAAGTACTCAAATACAAAACTCGAACATGCTGATGATGAAAAAAATAGCCTTTTATTAGGATGCATACAAAGATAATTGAATAATCCAAAAACACTAGGGATATTTTGGCTGCTTGTTCACTAAGAAGAAAACTCAAAGGCCTGTACTAAGAAGCAAGATTTCTTCTTATTCAAGTACTCTCAGGGTTAACCCTGAACAGAGGGTTCACTTCTTACTGTGGTGTAGCAGCATTATGATGCAAACCTAACCCAAGTTATGTTAAAGATTAGAGATCAACAGAGATGAGGTCCTGAAGATGACAGCCTGGTGTTCAGAGAACAACCTGCACTGAACACCATGAAAACCAAAGAAATCATCATCGACTTCAGGAAACACAGGACTGACCCAGCCTCCCTCTACATCAACGGCGAGCGTGTGGAGAGGGTCCACACCTTCGGGTTTCTTGGTGTCCTCATCTCTGCTGATCTTTCTTGGTCAGATTACATCACAGCTGTCATCAAGATGGCTCAGCAGCGGTTTCACTTCCTGAGGGTCCTCAGGAAGAACACCTTGGACTCAAACCTGCTGCTGACCTTCTAACGCTCATCCATAGACAGCCTGCTGACGTACTGTATCACAGTATGGTACAGCAGCTGCACTGAGGCAGACAGGGGAGGCTTCAGATGGTAGTCAAGACAGCACAAAGAATCGTTGGCTGCCCTCTCCCCTCCCTGATGGACAGCTACACCTCCTGCTGCCTCAGCAGAGCTAAAGACATCATCAAGGACAGCTCGCACCCTGGCTTTGACCTGTTTCAACTGCTGCCCTCTGGCAGGCGCTACAGGTGCATGAAAGCCAGAACAAACAGACTCAAGAACAGTTTCTTCGCCAGAGCAATCACCACCCTGAACTCACACACTCACCCACTCTAACTCTGCAATACCCACATCTCTGTGCAATATTATATTATTCATACTGAACAATATCTACAGGAGTGGCCCTCCAATCTCAGTGTACATTCTGTATAATGACAATAAAATAATTCTATTCTATTCCATGAAGTCACACCTACTGACCAATCAGTTCTCTACAAAATAATGTCACTATTCCTGGAAGATCCCTCAGATCTTATGTCATCTGTATGTGGATAGCCAGGCAGTTTAAAAATAGCATCTAATGTCTTTGCATTTCCCCAATGAGCATCAGTAAGAAACAAATTCGTAGATGCAACTTTGTTCCTTGATGGGTTTATCTTCTCATTGGAAACTATTTTACTGTTCTAAGTGTTAACACATCTTCCTAAAACAGGACACCTATTTGTACTGTCATGGTCTCCCTGTGCTGATCTGCCTTTCTGTCCACCTCTCTACTCTTTCTCTCTCTCTTTCCTCTGTCTGGGTGCATGTGGGCATGTACGTTTGTAATTCTGCTTGTGTGTTTCAAAAAGCGGAGTCTTTTCCTGGCTCCTGTGCTTTTCCGTCCTGGACACCTGGAAGCAAGTGGGTAATCACTCACCTGTCAGCAATCTGATGATTACTACTGAAGATTTCCCTTAGTCGTTGCACCTGCTATGATAGTGTAGTTTGCTCCTCATGCTCTGTTTTTGCTTTGGACTTATCGGATTCTCTTCTGTTCAGATAATTCCAACCAGTGTGGCTCTGTGGAGAGGAATAAACTTAAGGAAAGTAGTTTTCAAAAAGATTTTGTTTATTCACCTGCCTGTCCCCTCACTTGCCACCCAGAAGAAGACACTAAAACAATTCACAACTTGCAATCCAATGTTTGACTGTGGAAAAATATCTGAGCAAAATAAATCTGAACTTTTATTCTTGGTGTCTGCATTTGAGTCCAGAGCTGGTTCGGTTTATGACAGAACGATCTGGCCACAAACATGGACATGGTCCAAACATTATTTATTTATTTATTTTTTAGACCTTATTGATGTCGCAGATCTTTTCCAGTCTTACTAACCAAAGCGCCTACAGCACAGACATTCAGTGCTTTTCCTCTCTCACACACTCGAACTCTCATGATGCTTGGCTGGCTGGAGCCACGAAGGAGACTCAGCATATGGAGATTTTAACTAAGTGAACTTTATTGGAAACAAAATGACTAAGCAAGGGTTTGTGGCTGCGGAGTCTGAGCAGCTTTGCTGCGAGAGGCATCACAAGAGCTCTGTCAAGAGCAGAGAAAATAAGAGTTAATTTGTTGTCAAGTAAGTGGATGTAACTGGTTGATGTGAAAACTGAAACTGATCAAGCCTTACTTGAGCCTTACTTGAGCCTTACTAGGCTGGCAGGTGGGTATCTGCAGGTAGCAGGTGGAGAGCGGGCAGGCAGGCTGAGTGCGAGTCGCTGATGTCCAGAGGTCCAGGTGGTGGAGCGGCGGAGAAATAAGGCTGTCGCCAGATTGTGGGTAAATTGATTCTTGAACCAGAAGATTCCAAATGAGGCTCTTAGGTGAGTGGCTATGAAGAGCACAGGGAGAAAGAGGCGAGAACAAACAGAACTTCAAACAGGATGCAACCTGTGGGAACACTATGAGGCTCTGCCCTTAGGTGAAGACAAGAGAGTGAAAGAGAATGAAGCAGACAGAGAAGAGCAAAATAGAAAAAAGGACCATCACTGATGGGGATATCTTCCTGCGATTAATGAAAACATAAAATAAATGTAGAAGTCTGGATAACATTACAGCCCCATTTCAGAATAAAAAACCCTTTGGCAAACATCTTACTTCTGCAAAACTGTTTTTCCCTAATTTGGAGGCCTTGCCCTTAAACTTTTATCCAAATAGGTTTAGTCACCCCTGGGTTAATAAAGATATAATACATATTCCAATACATATTGTTTTCAATATTAACAATACTTATTAAATCAAATAATTTTCAGCATGCTGTAAGACATGGATATTCTGTGATTATTTTTAGCATTTCCACAAATACTTTTTGGTGACCACATCGTTGAACTGACATAGAGAAAGTACATACTGCACTCTTGTCCAAGTGTGTAAACTACATGATTTCTATCTATATAATCTATACCAGTAAGCTGAATTTAATGCATACTTACAAGGTATTCACATGATATTATATTCATGTGTGTACAGGAATATAATGCACCCATACTACATAATCTGCTGATGTCAATGCATTATGTATAACATCACTATAATCATAAGGCAACCATGTACAAAACATAATACAACCATGTTGTTTACATTTTAGCAATATTGCTGAGCAGTAGGTATGGCTTTAATCATAGTTGTAGTCCGTACTACTGATGGCCATGAGTACATGTTAGACAATGCTCAGCCAATCAGAAGTTGGCATCGCAGGCTGGAACCTATAACTGATGTTACTATAAGCAGACTGCCTCTTTACCTGGAAATCTGGGATTCCCCAGTTTCTCACTATTTAGCTACTGCCAGCTGTTCAGTGACTTAGGTCAGTTGCTGTGGGGATTACCCCCTTTTTTCTCCAGTTCACTCAATAATGGTCAAGTAGGTATTGAAGAGTAAAGACCACATATGCCAAATTTCATGCTTCAACTCCTTGTTGTTTTGAGGTCTATAGAACGGAAAGGTAAAACCTCATGGACAGACGCCTGGACGGATGGTCAGACACATGGTTAGTGACACTGACCTTAGCCAAATGCAGAAAAGAAAAGATAAAATAGTGTCAGTGGTCTTGACATTGGCATTTACATTTACATTTCTGTGACATTATGTTTCAGTCCATCCGACACCACCAGGTTGCACCTCAGACTGTCCAGGAGCTCAGTGACGCCCTGGTCCAGATTTGGTAGAATGCTGTTAGGAGCATGCCCTGACGTTATCAGGCATCCATACAAGCACATGGGGGGCATGCTTGTTCACTTTGATTTTCAGGGTGTCTTTGAATTCAGCCCTCTGTAGGTTGGTAATTTTCATTTCCATCAAACGATGTGGCATTCTTTAATTCCTAACACATTACCCAGTCCATTTCAGTATACTGTAGATATCCAGCATGATTTTTTTTCCCCCACTGAAATCTGATATGTTTTCAAAGTGTTCCTTTAATTTTTCAGAAAGTATTTCCAAGCACATGAAAAATTAACTCATTCGACACTGTCCATCAGATTTAATTGCTCACTAATTGCTCGCTAAGGCGCCTGAATGCTGTTCTAGTCCAATTTAACCTCTGTTTATAACCACAAAATTTTAGCTAGGGTTGGAGAGCTAACAACATTCCTGCAATCAAAACCTCCCATAGATCATTTGTAAGCAGTCACACTCAGAGATTTAAAGATAACATAAATGCCTTGGAGAGAAGGATACATTAATATGTTTTCATCTTACCTCAGTAATCTGTTAAAACTATTAGCTTTGAGTTCATTATGAATACTTGCTACTATGGATGCATTAGACATTTGCTTTCTGACCTGGCCAAGTATAAATTGTAAATTAGGCCAAAATAACAGCTGCTCTAGTTTGCAGGCAATTAATTTAAAAAAAAAAAAAAAGGATCTGGTGAGGGCTGGGTGACAGAGGGCAAAACAATTATTGAGAGTTATTCATGTATGTTTCAAATAAATTGAAATGTCATGCATGACTAGTTACTACAAGAAAAGAGTGAGGGGGGAAACAAACTTTTTGTAATTATTATGAACCCAACCTTTGAGTTTTAGTCATATATGTTGAGCGAGTAAAATAAATGAAAACAATTTACAAAAACCATCAAAATGTTTTAATTGCTCTTTTGCCAGGAGGTTCTTTAAGTGTTAGAATTTTTTTTAAAAAGGCTATGACACTTAAAAAATTGTATAATGAGGAAAACAGCTGCTGTTTAAAAAATCCAGTAAAGCTAAGAGGTAAGTTTTAAAATGTTAGCATTTTTGGAGTATCAACACTTCAAATACTCTAAAAAAAAAAAATATCAATGTCTATGGCTTTTACAACTTTGCTCCTATTCAAGTTTCACAAATATTATGGGCAATATGACACCATATTCTGATGCCTAATGATGATAGAAACACAGAGACTATTTCACATTTACAAGATTGAAAATATTCCACCTTCAAACCAGGTAGAATTGGTGGAATACTATTTGAAACAAGCAACTATTTCCATGCAATGTTTAACTTAAGGCTTGTATGGTGAAAGGTGTCAACATTCAGTTTAGTTCCATTTAATTAAATTGTATATATATTGCCCCAATTCTCAACAAGAGTCACCTAAAGGCACATGATACTGTAAGGTAAAGACCTAAAATATTAGAAAGAAACTCAAGCAATCACACGCGACCCACT
>JASGAU010409877.1:0-10101 GCA_030220045.1 Australoheros facetus
GATTATATTATTATCATTTTTGTGTCTAGTATGTTGAACATGTACAATACTTTTTATGACCTATTTAAAATTGTACCTTTCAATCCAGGCACTGCAAATAGAAAATAATCTGTAGCCAAATCTGATACGAGACATCTATTTTCTTATAAGATCACATTTTTTTTAATGAAGGGAAATAAAGAATAACACTGAACCCAAAACAAGACTACCCTAATAAGAGGCGATAAGCATTTTAAGATTTGCTAGTGAATCTGTCACACAAATCCTATAAATATATTATAAGAGGATGTTTATAAAGATTTCGTTGAAGACACGGCTGAACCTGTCCAAGGAACCTGAACTGTGAATCCCAGGACTATAGTTGTGTTGTTCCATTGTGAGTGTCTAGATGTGATATGCACACAAAATAGCGTGTCTGTTTATAAGAGCGTGTGTTTACTTCAGTTTTTTCCAAGTGTAACATTTGGTCCTCAGCCTGAGTGCCTCTGATGAGAACCACAGCTGATCTGAGTTAATGCATTAAGCAGAGGATTGACAAAGAAAGTCGAGTCGAGGAATCCTTAAACATCAGCTCAGGTCTCTTCTTCCTGCAACCCCCTTTGCTCTTTGTATCTGCTAAATGCACACCAGAGGAGACCTAACTATGACTAAACCTCTTGGTGATGACAAGGAATTCTGTGTTTTCTGATGTCATGTCTTGAGACTTACACAGAATTACAGGGTTGTTGTCACGAGTCTCTTGGTTCTTCTGCAGTAAGGCAGATGTTTGAATAAGGAAACATTTTTTTAGCTGGCACACACAGAAGGAAAAAAGGAAACATGTTCATGAATACCACACATTATTTGACCGATTACTTACATAGCACCAAGAAAAAAAACACACACACACATTTTTAAAACTGGCCCAAAAATCTGGAAACAAGTCATGGTAGGAAAAGTGCAGGTATTAGTCATTATTAATGTCATGGTCCTCCAGTCCTCCTGTGCTTTCTCTTTGCCCATATCTCTCTCTCCTCTCCCTTTGTCTATGTGTGTACGAGTGTGGGTGTTTGAGTTAACCACACCTTATGTTTCAGGGGTGGGTCCTACCTCTTCTCCTGCCCTGCAGTCCTGCACACCTGGGATTAATTAATTCACCTGCTGTTAATCATCTGAAGGAAGACCTTCAGTCAACGCCTGATTGTTAATTTGGAAACAGTGAAGTTGGCTCCTTCTATCAGAACGTACGCTTGCTCCTACTCTGTGCCTTTGCCTCACCTGTTTGTTCTCCTCTGCGCAGGAATCCAGCACTGCTTCTGAGGGAGTTACTAAGAAATCCTACCCTCACCTATGGTCACAAGCTTTGGGTAGTGACCGAAAAAATAAGATCGCGAATACAAGCGGCAGAAATGAGTTTCCTTCGAAGGGTGGCTGGCCTCTCCCTTAGAGACAAGGTTAGGAGTGCGGCCATCCGGGAGGGGCTCAGAGTAGAGCTGCTGCTCCTCCACATCGAAAGGAGCCAGTTGAGGTGGCTCGGGCATCTGATTAGGATGCCTCCTGGCCGCCTCTTGGGTGAGGTGTTCCGGGCATGTCCCACCGGGAGGAGGCCCCGTGGTAGACCCAGGACACGCTGGAGAGATTATATCTCTCAGCTGGCCTCGGAACGCCTTGGGGTCCCTCCGGATGAGCTGGAGGAGGTGGCTGGGAAGAGGGAAGCCTGGGCTTCTCTGCTTAGGCTCCTGCCCCCGCGACCCGGCCCCGGATAAGCGGAAGAGAATGGATGGATGGATGGAGTTTCCCCTGTGGAGATATTTATCCATGGACCTGTCAGTATTAGAGCTTTGGATTTGCTAACTGGAAATCCTTCAGCTGTCAAAATCTTGCCTTTGTTTCATTGTAAATAAACCTGTTAACTTTTATTCCAAGTCTGCATCTGAGTTCCATCCATACCATAAACTATGACAAATAATGTACATGCATCCCATGAAACTGTGACAAATACAGTATAAAGACCTTGAAATTAAAGGATCTTGAAGCATCATTTTTGACATTTGAAAAAGCAAAAAATGTGGTTTAAAAAAAATTCCATTTACAAGCCCCTGAACAGTGATAGAGCCTCCACTGTGTTTTACAGATGTCTAGGGACATATAGACACTCACTGTTATACTTCTCCTGAACTCCTCCATACATGTACATATTCTATTCATTTCTTGTGTAATTTGGTATACCTCAACTTTTTCTCCCTGCTTCCCTTCTTTAAGAATGGGTTCTTGACAGCCACCCTTCCACTGTGACCATTTCCAATGAGACTACAGTCAACAGCAGGTGAATCAACTGAAGGGTCAGACATATCTCTCAGGTTCTGTGTCTGTCAGGTCTTTCCTAGATAGTTTTTTTTAGGCCTGCCACTTGACCAGTTTCCTTATTTCTTTTAAGGACACACTGCACATCCACATCACTGCAGCTCCAGCACCAATCCATATGTCAATCTCCCACTCTCTTCTCCCCTCACATGGGAACAAGATCCCAAGATACTTGAACTCCTCCACTTGGGGCAGCAACTTGTCCCTGACCCGGAGTGGGCATTCCACCATTTTCCAGCTGAGGACCATGGCCTCAGACTTAGAGGTGTTAATTCTCAAACTGCTCCACTGTGAGCTGGAGGCCACCACCTGATGAAGCCAACAGGACTGCATCATCTGCAAAATGCAGAGATGACATTCTGAGGCCACCAAGGAAGAAGACTTCTGCCATACTTTTTTCTACAAAAATTATGAACAGAATTGGTGACAGAGGGCAGCCCTGGAGGTCCAACACCCACCAGAAATGAGTCTGACTTATTTGGGGACCAAGTTCTCAATGCACTTGTACAGGGACTGAGTGGCGCATAACAATGCCCAGACACCCCATACTCCCCGACCTCGATGACACCTCCTGCAGGTGGTGGGCCTACAGGAGGGTGGGCCCATGTCTCCTCTTCGGGCTAAAGCCTAGCAACCAGGCGCTTTTCCTTGAACACCCTCCTCAGGATGGAGTCCTGGTAACCCTATCCTGGGCAGGGTAAACTGTTCCCTTGGTGTGTCTGCCATTAAGGTCGTTGGAATCACTCTTTGTTTGACCCCTCACCAAGGACCAATTTGCCCTAGGAGACCCTACGAGGGAGCAAAAGCCCCCAGACAACATAGCCCCTGTGATCATTGGACCGCACAAACCATCATGATGAGGTGGCGATTCACGGAGGGATGGCCCATATCAGTCATCATAATTTAAAAGTAATGTTTCTTAATTTAATTAATTTCCAACAAAAATAATATCAAATAATCTTTGTACTTTGTGCAGTTGCCATCGTCAGGTATGACGATATGAAGCCAAGCTGAACCTTCACAAACTGGTGAGTCAGTGCTGGCAACTATTCACTCTTTGAAAGTGCCTCATGATTTTTATTGTCAGCTGTCTAAGTCAGTCCCCAGTATGAGATATTTTTTGATGAGGCCGCACTGTTTAGGGTAGCCCTCAGAAATGCAGCCTTTTTGGAGCATGCTGGCCTGACAGCTACCTGTTTGGCATCTTATATTTTGCCTCTGTGCAGGCCTCGAGATCAGCCTGGTTGCTTGTTGTCTAGTTTGGGAGGCTGTGCATAATTTCACTTTGTTCCCTTAGAGTAGTAGGAGATAAGGGATGGTCTATTACTGTAACACATGTGTTCATGTCCTCAAATTTGAGTATTCACATGATAAATGTATGCTTATATTATGCCTCTGTATCTAGATCTGCATCACATGTAAGATCATTTTGACTTCAGGAAATCCTTCTCCCCCACAAAGTTTCCATAAAATCCAGCAACTGTCCTTAACCTCAAAGTTTATTTTTTGAGCTTTATCTGAATGATTTGATATTAGCTCAGAGTAGCCATAAGCAGCCAGAAAGGCAATATCACAAAAGTATTTACTAGCAGGAACACTCACAAGTAAAATCAGGTAAATGAATTCCTGGAAGATGTTCTTGGGAAACAAGGATTTGTTGTCAGTTTTAAGTCAAATATTTTTATCAAGATGTTCCCCTGAATGTCATCATTACAGCCATCCAGCTTAAACTGCATCTTTGCACATAAAATAAGAATTTGAAGCACTCAGAGGGGTCTCATGATAGGCTTTGCATCAGCAACACCACCTCTGTCAGTACGGTCCTATGCTGTAAATATGCGCTATGATTTATAGTGGAGTGAACACATAGTTGGGAATGACTAGTCACTGAATGTTAATGTGCCAAAGTAAAGCCTTGCATACAAATGTCTTGCTCCTCTCAGCTTTGCCAACACACTTGTCGCCCCATTTCTCTTTCTATCCTCCTCTGCCTCCATTTCTCTCCTCTGCCTACTCTCCTGCTCTTGCTGTCGCTCTGACTTACTTTCATGCTTTCTCTCAGGAGACAGCACTCAGCTGACAAAATGTTCAGCCGCAGTCTTGCTTTCTACATACTGGAATACTTTTAGTGAAGACAACACATAAGCTAAGGAAGGCAAGCTACTCCAATTCCTCCAGTGCCTTTGTCCTTCTTTCTACCACTTTATTTTCTTCTCAGCTCTAGTATAGTATTCAGAGCCAGAAATTCACATGGTGCTTCAGTGTTTAAGTGGTACCACACACCAGGACATTAGGAAGGATTGATGGGAAGGAGACATGCAGTACCCACTGTTTAGGACTAAAAGAAATGCACTTAAGCTGTAATTTGTCCATATAATGTGGTTTGGGTGATTATGTGTTATTATACTTCAGAGAAAACCAGCATCTTTTTTTCTGGTAACAATGTGCATTACATGTATGATGCCACAAAGATGAATGTCTTTAGAGACAAACAATTGGGATCAAATGCATAAAATCAGCTGTTTTCCTACTAAATACTTAATAAGTTTCATGTGTTGTTTGGCTAAAACTACAATTTAATGATATTTTGTACAGATCTTGTCCTTTTTATGTTGCCATAAATGTAGATTATCAGTGTAATGTTTGTTACCTAAAATGTAATCAAACAAGACATGGATTTGTTGTTCAGAGATTATGGCACAGAGCAGTGTCAAACTAAAATGACAATGAAATGACAGAAGAAAAAAATTGTATATGCAGGGGTGGTCCTCAGTGACTAGCTGCAGTTAGCTTTTGTGTACTGTAGTAACAGATCACATGACTTCAGAAACTTGAGACTGAAAATAAGACATTACAAAACGTAAATAACGTTTTCTTTCCCTTTGCCTTAGTTTAAAAATAAGTCATCAGTGCAAAAATATCTAAATCTTATAATAACCAATATCTAGTCTACAGTGCATTTTTTTTCTAAAACAAGCTAAGGACAACAAGCACTCGGGCTCTCACTGCTTTCATGTTTGCCAGCTCACGCAATGCAAGGCCAAGAGATGACAGATACTAAACAAAGGCTGAATGCTCAAAACACCACAATACCACAAGCAACTTCAACATATTTTCCATCAAATGTAATGAAATTGGATTTAAATGTTGCATGTACACAAGAACATCTGCCTTGCCTTATGTAGATAGATTCTGAATGTGAGGCAATTTTAGTTGATGTGTCAGTGAAAGAAAAAAAAAGAATGATCTATATTCTTTTAGAAAAATGCTTCTTTTTTTTTTTTCTCTGTCTCTCACTATTTGGGCATGTCAAAGAGATATAACTGAATGAACAGAAGACTATTTTCCAGTGACAATGACTGAGGTGCAGTAGAAGTTGTTTGCTACTGATTAGCATTATTTCCAGTTTCAAAAACAACTGCTAAGCAATCTGTCTTAAAAAAGATTCACACCAAGCAACAACCTCCAGGGTGAAAAATGAAGCCAACGTGGAAGTGCCAAATGATGCAGTTCCTCAACTAGCCACTTGAGACAGGCTCCAAAAGTGAGTCAATCCCTATAGACTCCTGTGTTAATAAACACATATAAAAATAAACAAATAAACACATTTGTAGTCTGGTATCAAAAATGGTTTTTTTTGCTTCTATGGCTAATTTCCTCTTTTATGACAACTGTAAGGCGGTGAACCTTTATGAGGTGATACCTGGAGCCTACAGAGGTTGCACAGGTAGTCTAACTCCTCCAGGATAGCACATCAATATGTGCCATTGCCAGAAGGTTTGCTCCATCTCCCAGCACAACCTCAAGAGCATGGAGGAGATTCCAGGAGACAGGCATTTACTGTAGGAAAGTTGGACAGGGCTGTAGAAGGTCCTTAAGCCATCAACAGGAGTGATATCTGCTCCTTTGTGCAAGGAGGAACAGGATGCAAATGTCACTGACCAAACAAACAGAAAAAGACTCTACGAGGCTGGCCTGAGCACCCAACATCCTCTAGAGGGCCCTGTCCTCACTGCCTGGCATGTGGAGCTCGATTGGCATTTGCCATAGAATGCCAGAATTGGTAGGTCCAACACTGACACCCTGTTGCTTTTCACATGAGCGCATGTGACATACGAAAGGGTCTGTGGAAGCTGTGGAGAATGGTATGCTGCCTATAACGTCATAGAGCATGACTGGTTTGGTAGTGGGTCAGCGATGGTCTGGGGAGGCAGATCCATGGAGGGACACACAGACCTATGTGTCCCATATGTTTTGGTCCATCCGACGCTGCCAGCTTGCACCTCAAATTGTCCAGGAGCTTAAATACAGTATGCTCTGGTCTGGAGCTGGGAGGAGATCCCCTAGGACACCATCCTTCATCTCATTAGGAGCATGCCCAAACATTGTCAGTCATGCATACAAGCACGTGGGGGGTGGGGGGAGTCATTCAAACTGCTGAGTACTGTTTTGCGTTGCTGCAATTACATTTTGGTAAATGGACTAGCCTGCGGCATCATTAATTTTACTATGATTATCAGAGTGTCTTTGAATTCAGCCCTATGTAGGTTGTTAAATTTCATTTCCATAAAATGTTGTGTCTTCCTTTTGTTCCTAACACATTAGCCAGTCCATATCAGTAGAGCTATTCAGGATTACCCCCCCATATTGAGATCTGTTGTGTTTTCAAAGTGTTATTTAAATTTTTTGAGCAATGTGTCATGGATGTACAATGTTAACCATGCTTGCTTGCATCAGCTGATAATTTAGCACACCTAATATTTTTTTTAAATCACAAGTACTGACGAATGATTGCTACTTTTTTTTCATACAGCCTACGGACATTCCTGTAGAGCTGATATTAGACTGTGCTGTGTTTACATCCAGCTTACTGATGTGGTAAATCCAATCACCCATTGCTGTTAATCAGAAGTGAATAAGTAAGAGTTTCTGAGAGTGTAGTCACAAACTTGCTAATTGCCAAAACCTTGGAAATAATAACAAGAGGAGGGAAATGGCTCCAAGTCCAATCTGAAATTACAGAGTGCTCTGATACTGCAGCTCAGTGGCCTCATATCACAAGTAATGACCATGGGTGAAATTTTTCCACACGCATAATGATGTCTTTTGTCCCGTGCAGTGCTTTGGGTGCTGTGATATTTCAAACTGTTTATATCATCAACTTGGATTACATGGACCCTCTGCTCTGCAATTCCACCACACTTCCCTGTGATATAGGATACAGTGTCACTGAGGCTCTAATGGCCCCTTTAATCTGCACATCTTTTCAACACAACAGCCACATGTAGCAGACATGGGTGGGGACAGATGTGGAGGATGTCGAGGAAAATATTTTGACTGGTGATAAACAGTGGCTTGATCGTGTTTGGATATTTTTCCGCAACATTTCAGTTTTCAAGGAGATTGTGATGTGCAGGTCCACGTGTTTATTTGAGCTCATTTTTGCTTTGGACATCTGGAAGTGATTCAAATAAAGGTTTCTTTTCTTTGTTATAACCAATCAAATGTGGGCACATGTGTTTGTATTCTGTTTAATCAATGTTTTTAATTGACTTATGGTTTTTTCTATGATATAGATTTTTTAAATTTTAAAAACCATCACACTGCTGTGTTTTAATGTTGAATTCTAATAAAGAAATGTGAATGCTTGTCCTCAGTTGTGAGTTTTTTGTGAATCAGTCAATGGGGATTTTTCAACAGGGAATTTCCCTGCTACTCAGTTGGAACCACTGTGCCCTTACAAATTATATGCCAAGTAGATTCACTTCCTACAAAATACCCTTATTGTATTTGAATTCAAACTCTGACATAGACAAAGATACATTTGTAAGGTTATGGGAGGACAAAGTTCCATTTATCATAATATATATATGATAAAATATATATGTTTCTGCTCCCCCAATTTAAAACACTGTCTTAAAAAAGACACAAAATGGTCAACATCTTTATACAAATGCACAGAGGCAACAAACCACACTCTAGCCAGTGTTTCTGAGTAATAGAGAAACATAATCAATGGTCCTCGTGCAATCTAAGTGGTCATTAATGAAACTGCTGTAAATGTCAAATTGTAAAGGTCTGAGTGTTGCTAAGTGATCACTTGGTGTGTTGCCTTGAACACTAATGGTAGGCTTTGACTTGCAGACTGTGCTTTTCTGAAAGCAATAGCAGGTTAATTATTATGATGATGATGATGATGATGATTAGAGGGTTGTCAACGTTGCATTTTTTTTAAGCAACCCTTTGTCCTTCCCGCAATCATTTAGTGCAGGTTACACAAAGTTCAGCTGAACAAATTGCTGTTGTAATGGGGAGATGAGCTATGAAGAGTTATGAAAAAACAGAAAATACTGTCCAAAGTCAATTTGTATAAAGCATGACAAGAAAAAAACAAGATGCTGGAAACATTTCTCAGAGATCTGGTCCATGTTGAGATGATAGTATCATTCATTTGCTGCAGATTTGTCAGCTGCACATCAATGATTTGTATATCCTGTTCCACAATCTCCCAGAGGTGCTATTGGAGTGAGATCTGGTGACTGTGAAGGCCATTTGAGTATAGTAAACTCACTCTCATGTCATGAATCCAGTTTGAGATGATCTGAGCTTTGAAAATGGCATGATATCCATCTGTAAGCAACCATCAGAAGATGGGTGCACTGTGGTCATAAGGGGATGAACATGGTCAGTAACAATACTCAGGTAGGCTTTGTGCTCAGTTGGTGCTCAGGGGTTCAAAGTATTCCAGGAAAATATCCCCCATACATTACACTACCACCACCACTGCCAGCCTGAACCACCGATACAATGCAGGATGGGTCCATACTGTCATGTTGTTTTCATCAAATTCTGACCTTATCATTTGAATGAGGGCATAAATCAAGACTTAACAGACCAGGCAACATTTTTCCAGCTTTCTATTGTACAATTTTGGTGAGCCCGGTGCAAATTGTGAGAACTGCTGTTCACTGGATATTTTCTCTTTTTCCGGCCATTCTCTGTAAACCCTAGAGATGGTTGTGCAAGAAAATCCCAGTAGATCAGCAGCTTCTGAAATACTCAGTTAAGCCCATCTGGCACCAACAATTATGCCACATTCAAAGTCACATAAATTATCCTTCTTCCCCATTCTGATGCTCAGTTTGAACTTCAGCAGGTCATCTTGACCACGTCTACATGCCTAAATCCATTGAGCTGCTGTCATGCGATTGACTTATTATATTTGTGTTAACATGGAGTTAAATGGGTGTAACTAATGAAGTGGGTGCCGAGTGCAAGTAAAATATATAATGCCTGTAGAAATATAACTATGTAGCAGCATACAGAAAGTCTGTATAATATGTAAAAAGAAAAACCAATATGATAATATTATAGTACACCATAGACTAACATATCATATGATTTTTACTACAATGCGTAGCTTGATGCAATGTAATATTGTGGTAGGGTAAGGGCGGCCACTGTTTATACTGCCACTTTCATGGCAATACTGCTGCTATCATTTTGGTGATACATAATGAATGGGACAAATGCAAAAGTTAAATGCTGATGATGGAGATTGTCCACATTTTAGCCATGTATTCAAACATCTCCTTAGAAGGCTACAATACATTTTCCTCTCATAACCTTGTGTTTCTTTTTTCTTGCCATTTCTCTCATTACTTTGTGCTGTTGAGCATCATCTAAACACAGGTTGGTTGCAATAATGCCTTGATAAATAAGTACAAAGAAATCATTGTATTTTTTTAAGGGGGGGGG
>JASGAU010409878.1:0-25328 GCA_030220045.1 Australoheros facetus
GAATGGGTGTGCATGGGTAAATGTAAACATGTTGTGTAAGCGCTTTGAGTGCTCTGAATGAGTAGAAAAGCGCTATATAAGAACTAGTCCATTTACCATCTCATTAGGAGCCCCGACATTATCAGGCATGCCACGACATTTTTTCAATTCAATCTTATTTATATAGCGCCAAATCAAAACAAGGTCACCTAAAGGTGCTTTATATTGTAAGGTAAAGACCCTACAAAAACTTTTACACTTTGATTTTAGGGTGTTTTTGAATTCAGCCCCTGTAGGTTGGTCATCTTCATTTCCATCAAACGATGTGGCATTCTTTCATTGCTACCACATTACCCAGTCCATATCAGTACAGACATCCAGCATGATTTTTTTTTTTCCATTGTGATCTGATGTGTTTTCAAAGTGTTTCTTTAATTTTATTTTGAGCAGTTCATGAAGTTTAAGCCAGTATATATTGAGCTTCTTTTTCAAAAAGAGTGGAAGAGTGCAGAAACTTCTAGATTGTTTTTTTTATAGATAAAACAAAAAAAATCAGGCTGCTATTAAAACACAGCTGGTCAGCAGGTGACGCAACAATCTTGGAAACTTGGCGTGATTCAAAAATCTGAGTGTTGAAAGAACAAGTTCAAACTACATTGTGTAAACAGCTGATTTAATAGTTGAACAAAGCTAGAACATTGGACTGTTTATCTGTGCATGTCAGAAAGTTTTTATCCAGAGTTATAAATGTCAGTAAATTATTTAGAAACACTCTGGAGTTTGTAATTTTCTAACAAGCCCAGTCTTCAAATATCATTAGCAGGGTTTCCATTTCAAATGCAACTCAAACTTTAACCACATTTTCAGAAAATCTGCAAAATAAAATATAAATTATAGTTGGTTTCCAGGTTACCATAACCATTATGCTAAAATTAGGAGTTGGTTTATTGACATTAACAGATGGCGGTACTAATTCTTAATCCAGGGGACATTATGCATGAACGAGCAGAGAATATAATGAGATGCCATTTTTAAAAGCGTGCCAGTTAAACTGGAAAGTGTGAGATGGAGATGTGGCATTTCTGTTTCATGCATTACTTTGCTTTTTGCTCTTTGGGTTAGACTTTGGAGAGTTTGGAGTTTGAGTCAAATCTCTGAGCTCTTTGCCGTGCTCCTCGAGCTGGATTGTCCTGTCATGGGAGGTGTTAGTGCTGTACAACTAAATCAAATTGGGTAGTATACATAATAGTACTAGTAACAGAAAAACACTGCATTGTGACAGGTCATCTGTCAGTGGTTTTGGTGGCACGTTATTCACTCAGCAAACACATTAACATTCGTTTGGAGTCAGGTTTCTGATGACCTTGCAAATTCAAACACTACGTATATACATAATGTGTAAAAGTCTTGAGCTGTTCTGCATTTCTTTATATTTTACTTCCAAGTCAGATTTTCTTGTAGTCCTTTGTTTTGTTTTGTTTTTAAGTGGTCTTGAGCAACAGTTCACCAGGCTTTCTGAAGGTGTACCAAAGTTTTTCTTTGGACATTGGCTGCTTTTTCATTTGTTTTCAGTCCCGTCCTTGTGCCTGACCTTTCTCAGAAAAAAGGCACCAAACCCAAGGCATGAACCAGTGTTGTCTGCACATGACAGACAGTTTAGCAAAGAACCCATTTTAAATTCAAGCACTTTGTTACAAGCAGCCTGTCACAAAAACACATCATGTACTCCCATTGGTTTAGTTGAATTTTAAAAATGCCAACGTTAAAACAATTTCACAGGCATAAAATAGTATTTTTGCACCAATAAGGTGATTCCTTTTTTTGTCCTCAGCTGTTAGCTGAAAATGTACCATATCTCCACATGGTGTGCAGTGTGTCCTTAAAAGATTTGCAGAAATGGACAACTGGAGGACAAAAAAAGAAGTGGCAGGTCAAAACTATATTTAGCAAATGAACAGTATCGTAAAGTCATATCCATAAGACATAGGGACAGATCCAGGAAAGAGCACAGAACCCGAGAGATGCATCTGGCCCTTCAGATGATCCATCTACTGTTCACTGAAGCTTCATCAGAGATGATCTCAGTGGAAAGGCGGCTGTTAAGAAGTCATTCTTAAGGGAAATAAACAGTGAGAAACAATTGAGGTATGCTAAATTACACAAGAACTGGACTGAAAATCTATAGTGACAGGTCTGATGGAGTGATGAAACCAAATTTGAAATTTTTGGTTCAAATTATCAGTATGTACAGAGGAGGTCAGGTGAGGTACATCAGTGCATGTCTACAGTCATCTGTAAAACACAGTGAAGGCTCTGTCATGGTTTGGGGCTACATTTCAGCACTGGTGTTGGGGATCTCGTCAAAATTGGTAGAATTATGAACATAGAAGTGTACAGTCAGATTTTTATCCATTGAAATGAAGTGTGCCTCATCTGGAAAGCATCTGATTGGCAATGGCTTCATTTTTCAGCATGTATGATGGGATCATTTCCCACCACACATCCTCCCCAGAGCCCAGACCTCAGCATTACTGAAGCAGTGTGGGATCATCTTGATAGAGCAGAACAAAAGGCAGCCAACGTCCAAAGAAGAGCTTTGAATGTCCTTCAGGAAGCCTGGAGAACTACTCATGAAGACTACATAAAGAAATGACAAGAAAGCTGCCTCAGAGAGTTCAGACGGTGTTGAATAAAGGTGGTCACACCAAATATTGACTTTCAAGCTCATTAGAATTGTACACACTCTGTTTTTGCCTTATAGACTGTGCATGCTTCAATAAATTGCTGCACTTGTTTTCCATTTTCCTAGAAAAATATAAAGAAATGAGGGACCGTCTTGAGACTTTGACACAGTGCTGTACATATTTAGTCCTTTTGGATTTCCGATTTTTGGTCACCACCAACTCCTGAGATCACTGTCTGTCTGCACTTCAGTGTTGGGGGTGTTGTGATGCACTAGATGTGCAAGCTGAACATCATAAAATGCCAAGGTGAATGCAGCTAAAGCTTTCTCTGCAGCTGAAACTAGAGTTGGGGGAAAATTTCTACCTGTTCCATTAGTATTGATAACACCTTACACAAAACAAGTGGTCATTCAATCCACTAGTGCTTCACATGGCAACATTAAAGAGCACTCCAATGTTCTGCAATGTTGCTAAATTGACCTAAAATGGGTGTTACGCCTATGTAAAAGACTACAAGTCATTTTAACTGCAGTGAGCTGAGTACAGACAGCAGACATTGTGTCACTGCAATTATATTACTTTTAGGGCATTTTAATGGAGATAAATTATAGATTACCTCTGTCATTTTACCCTCCGGTGACCTTTAAGTGAGGGTGAATGTTGTTCAAATCAATGGATCAGCTCAGTGCTCATCAGTATCTTTGTGTCTTTACATCTAATGCTTGATTCTGGAAATTAAAAGAAAAGAGTGGTACAATTGCTGCTAATCAACATGCAACAACCCAGCCTCATAAATAACACAAAGGTCAATCCCTTACTGTAAAACACTGTATAAAGCAGGTATCAATGTGTGTGTGTGTGTGTAGGGGNAAAGAGTGGCTGGTGATGAGACTGAAATATCTCATCAGTGTTTAAGATTCAGCACTGCTGGTTGGAGTCCAGGCCAGCGGAGCATTGTCTGCAAAATGAGGGATGAGAAGTGTGTGACATTTTATTATAAAGACTTGGTTTTAGTTAGGATAGGGTAAAGGTAGTTATGGTTATGGTTTTCGTATACCAGCCTCTCTGTAGGGATTTAGCGTGGATCCCTGTGCCTCGTTGCATCCACAGCTGCCCTGGAGTCTTTAGTGCCAAACATGAGTGTGTTTGTACAAAGAAAACTGCCAAAGCTAAACACACACATTCCTGCACCTGTAGATAGACTGATTCTGACGCTTTTTCCAAAAATATTTTTCCCACTTGTGGGGTTTTTGCTGAAAACAACCCTTGTCAAGATGGCAACTGCATGGCTTGAGGTGCATGGAGATAAAACCAAATGAGAGGTGACTCAAATGTCCAGAGCTCTGGCTTTCATTTACTAACAATTATACAAAAAATAAAGTGCAACACAGTGACGTCAGACACATACCTAACAGTAACTCCAGTCCAACCAAAGCACAGGAAAAACACTATTTATAGGTTACCTTCCTTATAACTACAGGGGAGTCGTTCCCAAAGATATTTACAATTATGTACACAATATCTCATAAGATACCTGTATTAAACCCTAAGATGAATAACATGAGCATCCCAACAAAACTAGAACAAATCTAAATAATAATAGAAAGCATTTTAACAAAATCCCCATGACAAAATAACCCCCTTCCCTGCCTTCCACACTCCATGGTTCAGTCCAATCCATTGATTAAGAATGGGAGTCAGGTGGAGTATCCTCATGTGCGCGCTTCATGAAAACGCCACCCCCCCACCAATCAGAAATGGACCTCGGAAGAGACAAGGGTTAAGAAATGCCATAACTAATTACTTTAAAACCACCAACACCGTAAATACATTTAAATATGCTAAATCAATACTCAAATCATTCACTAGTATATGGTTTAACAAAATCTTCCAGATATCAAAATCTTCAGACAATATCAAAGATAGAAAATGATTCATCACCTATCTAGTGAAGGATGCGGCTCAGAGCTCCTTCACACCACTGTAAAATCCTATTTGAATGTTTCTATGTATGATAGTGTGAGCACTCCTGAACAGAGAAACACATCATCCATTTACAAGGTGACAACACCCCAATGAACTGATGGAGGCAAAGAGAATGTTTGAGTGAGGCATTGATAAATAAGGAGCGTAGTCTTAAATTTTGACATTTCTAACTTAAAAAATAGAGCTTTATTATTTAGCATATGTGCACAAAATTATTGGAACTCAATCAACTTAACCATCGCTCCTGTTAAGTAAATTTATTGGTCATACAGACATCTAAAATGTTTGTTATGGTCTTGTTTAATCCCAACAACTCAGGGCTTCTCATCACCCTACAATTATAATAAATGTAAATAGCTGCATGCACGCACTCACTTTATTGAGTACATATATATTGAGTACTAGTTGGACACTTGCTGTCAGAACTGCTGTAATTCTTGGTGGCAGAGAGTCAACAAGGTGCTGGAAACATTTCTCAGAGATTTTTGGTCCATGTTGACGTGACAGCGTCACACAGTTGCAGATTTGTCAGCTGCACATCCATGATGTTATCTCCCGTTCCACCACATTCCAAAGGTGCTCCATTGGATTGAGATCCGGTTACTGTGGAGGCCATTCAAGCACAAACTCACTGTTGTGTTCATGAAACCAGTCTGAGATCATTTGAGCTTTGTGACATGACCTGCTATCCTGCTGGAAGCATCCATTAGAAGATGGGTGTATAAAGGGCTGTACATGGTCAGCAACACTGCTCAGGTAGGCTGTGGCCTTCAAACAATGCTCAGTTGCTACTAAGGGGCTCTAAGGGTGTCCTGGAAATATCCCACACACCATTACACCCCCCATCACCAGCCTGAACCTTGATACATGGCAGGATGGTTCCATGCTTTCAGGATGTTAACACCAAATTCTGACCGTACCATTCAAATGTCACAGCGGTTTCAAATCGTGGCTCATCAGACCAGGCAAAGTTTTTCCAGTCTTCTAATGTCCAATTTTGGTGTATATTTTCACTTTTTTAGCTCATTCTCTGTAAACCCTAGAGATGGCTGTGTGGGATCCCAGTGGATCAGCAGTTTCTGAAATAGTGCAGCCCGTCTGTCACCAACAACCATGTCACAAAGTCAACGAAATCACCCATCTTCCCCATTCTGATGCTCGGTTTGAACTTCAGCACATACTCTTGACCATGTCTGCATGCCTAAATCCAATGAATTGCTGCCATGTGATTGGCTGATTAGATAGTTGTGAACCTGTCTTGGTGTGTCTGTCCCTGTTTTCAGGTGCCACAAAAAACCTGCTTTGGGTCCTCCATTTGTGTCTTCCCAGGATGCATTCAGACAGCATCACCTGCATACTGCCTACCATTAGTGGTACATAACATTTAGAATTATAATTTCTGCAGTGGGATGTTTCTTGCTTCAAAGCTTTCACATGCATTGAAAGCAAACAGAACATCTGTCAATATTTGGGGTTTTTTGTTTGCTTCTTTTTAATCTTAAAATTTAACTAGAAGAGTTTTGAGCTTATCCAAACCACAGAAATGTTCCAGCAGTCAGTCAGCTTACGCTGTCAGTGGAATAAATGAATTGGACCTCCCCTACAGAGGACGAGTCATCCAATATGGCTCTTTACACTTGGCAAATCAACGGGGAAGGCCTTAACCTCATTTTACATTTTCTTTAGAATATACACATTTATAAATTTAGAGAAAAACACCACACCTTCATTTTGAATGAATGTCTGGAAAACAAGAAAAACAGCAATCCAATTTTGGACTTTACTTCCCATATGATCATATTTGGTATCACCTGCAATCCATGTCGCCTTTTAGTGAGGGAGATCAGAAAGATGTGAGGAAGCTGGGGGGAAAATAAAATTTCTTTCCCAGAATAGTGTAGTGGAAAAATGCAATTTAAACCATCCCTGACATCCATCTGTGGCCTGCGATTAGCAAGCTAAAACAGGCTTATTGACACATCTTGATGTTCTTTTGCATGTGGCACAAACAACACTGAACCCCCCACTGATTCTGGGATCCATCCAATAGTTTAAGAAAGCAGGATGTAAAGAATTTTGCTGTTCCTATGGTTCCCCCTCTCTTTTCATGCTCTGCTGCTTTTCCTTCTCTCAGATGGTGATTGCTGTCAGAGCCCAGTGATAGTTCCCTGGTAAGCGGGGGCTTAATTCTTTACAGATGTGTATGCCAGTGTGTCTTGTGCATTTGTTTGTGTCTGTCATTGGATTTACAAGCTGGCCTATCACATGAAGAGGGTTCTTGCTGCAGGTTTGGTCTCACTACAATAATCGCTATGCCAAAGGTACGTGCATCACTTGTTTGTGCATACATACACAGATACATGTGTACGTGCACACTGGCCTCCCTGCAAACCAGCATTCTCTTTCTGTCGCTTAAAAATGCAGGATCCAACAAGCCTGCGTTTATTAACCAAACCAATCCTTTGGAAATCCCACATAATCCTCTACAAGCCCCCTATAGCCCCTTTATAAACACTCCAAAAAGTTTACCTCATCAAGGATCTGTATTTCCAACCACCATAGACAAAAGAACGCCCACAACTCAATAATCAGAGACAGGCTGATTGAATCGTGAGCAGACTCTGAGTCGGCCAGTGCTTGTCATCTTGGGTCACTGTGTTATCAAAGATGAGGGCAGCCATCATTATAAGAATAAATTTTTGTGAGTCTGTTAGAGAATTGTTCTATTTGTGTTAGCATGGTTTTGTTCTTAAGATGAACAACTTAAAGATAATAATGTATTTTATTTTTTCAGCGCTTGTAGAGCACATGTTAATCCTCAACAATGTGACTTGGAAAAGATAAATTAAAGACAGCGGTAAAAATTTAAAACTTTTGTATGTTTTCCTATAGACTGTATATAAAAGATGGATGCAACCAACTGGTTTCTCATCTCTGCATGCAGTTTGAAGACTTAGATTATAGTTTTGGCTGATTTGTTGATTATTTATTTACTTGTTTGTTTTTGTTTTGCAGCCAGAAGTGACCATTTTTGGACAAGCTTGTGGAGGACTACGTTACATAACTAGCTAGATCTGTTTGCAGGTTGCATCCATAAACTTTATGGATGCTGTTAAGAGAAACTAATGTATAGATACAGACGTGAAAAAAGTTTTCACAGGACTCTATGCAGTGACCCTCACTGCTTCTAACTGATCATCAGCTGTGAGCACCTCTGTAAAAGCAGACATTTGGGCAGTTTGCTGGTCTGAAGAATTCATGTGTGTGTTAACACAATGTCACAGTCTTCTCAAGAGTGGACACCCCAGTAATTTCTCCCCAAAAGGTCAGACTGCACAATGCTCGAACAAAATACAAAAAAGCTACATCTCAGGCTCAGCAGGTCTCAGTTAGCATGTTAAATGTTAAAATTTATGACAGTACAATTAGAAAAAGACTCAACAAGGGTGGCTTGTTTGGAAGGGCTCCCAAAAAAAAACCTCTTCTCTCTAAAAAGAACATGGCTGCATGAATTAGGTTTGCAAAGCTGCATCTGAGCAAACCACAAAACCTTGAACAATGTCCTTTGGACAGATGAGACCAAAGTGGAGATCTAGTAACTATGGGCAGCTGCTGTGGAGGTATTATTGTAGGGTCTTTACCCACAATACAAAGCGCCTTGAGGCGACTGTTTGTTGTGATTTGGCGCTATATAAATAAAATTGAATTGAATTGAATTGAATTGAATTGAATTGAATACAGCAAAATTGAGCTCAGCTCTATGTCCCTTCCCTAGTGGAATCAAGCACACTAGCGGACTATCCAGGTTGCACCTGGGTTGTCCGCCAGTAATCTTTAACAACACCAAAATGGCAAAATTACAAAGAAATCCACTCAGTGTGCAGTTGTTGTGAAGGGTGAAGATCTCCCTAATAGCAAAAAACATGTTTTTTGTACCAGACTGTGAGAAAATGTGAGAACTGGTTTGTTTTAGGCCTCAAGTGGTTAATAGAGGAACTGCAGTTTTTGGAACTTCTGCAGTTGCTCCATATTTCAGCACCAGAGTTTTTTACTTGGCTTTTCCCAATGACCAGCATTACGGCAGAGTTAAAAAAAAGAAAAAGAAGAAAAAAAAGAACAAAGTGCAGTGGGAATCATGACTTGGTCTATAACAATAGTCTTTAAAATACTATTATAGATATTCTATACATTTTCATGTTTTTGATTAAATTTTCATTTCATTCTTTTGTTAAGATTTGTGGACTCACACAGCTGGGGGTGATTTTGTTAATCAATAGTATAGTGTTGCTGCTACACACTTGTAGCAGCAACACTATGAAAGACAAAGAGTATTACCTCTATCATTGGCAGTGTTCCAGTTAGGTCTACTTCTCTAACTGTGGATTAGGTGTCCCTCAGCACCTTCACCCAACCTACAACCTCTGACCAATAAACACACACGCAGATACAAGCTGTACACAGATTGCACAAGTCTGGGCCTGTTACAAGTGTTGCAATCAGTGTTAATATGCTTACACAGTAACACAGGGTCATTCAAACTCAAGTATGCTTGTGTACACATCTACACAGATTTGTATATGTGCAAATAAAGTCTTTTTGTGTTTAGATACATGGTCAAGCTTGTACAAATGGTGACCAAACACATACGTTCCACAGATGTACCCACAAAATATATACTGCATGTGACTCAGCAGGAGGCTGCATACCTCCCCCAAGTCAAAAATTTCCCTCCTCGCCATGCACAAATCAAGTCCCTGGAATTGGAAAAAGAATATCTGGTTGGTAGTTGGAGATGATTTTTCATTAATTCTTCAAAAAATCCTGGATCCCAATCCAGATCAACTTTTAAAGAACCTCATCTCTGGTTAAAAAAAAAAAAAAAGGTGCAAATCCTACAGTAAAATTTTGAATAAACAGACAAATGGCATCATGTAATTGCTGGTAGCATTTGAGGCCCAGAACATGGATTCAGCTATAACGTCTCACAGTCTCAACGGAGTCTTCATTGATGACCTGTGGGCTCTCCATAAGCAGTGCTGCATTTCAGACACTCAGAAGTCATAAACTATCCCAGGATCCCACTCTACTTGGCTCAAAGAGGGGTCGTAACATGGGAGGGGAGTCCAACCAGTGCAACTGATTTGTGTCAGGAAGATAGTTACTGGAATAGCACTTGGTTAAGTCATGTGCATTACTGTCTTTATTTGAGAGGCCACAGGGAGCTTCTAATGCATGCTGGCACTTCAACAAAGACCAGCAATGAGAACCAGACTGTGGTTGGGGAGGAGGAGTGAAGGTAAAGATCACGAGGGGGTATATAGAGAGCGTGTGTGAATGAATTGAATTTCTAACATGTATTTATGGTTGAAATATAATAGCCTGTACAAGTGATATAATAACTTTATACTAAACCAAGAGCCAGTACAGACAGATGAAGATTTAAAATATGCTCACATTTGAAAATCAAGTTCCAGCAAAAAAAAAAAAAAAAGGTAAACTACACCCTAATTCATTTTCTTGGCTTGGTGGCCAGTTTGACAGTGCTAACTTGGAAGATCCCAGAGAACCCAGAGTTCCAGTTCTTTTCCAATGGGTGGATCAGCATCCAACAGGGACACATTCATGTCCCAGGCTCCCTTACAGGCTTGACTTCCTGCTCTCCAAGCAGAATGAATGGAGTGTGAAAAGACCATCTGGAAAAATGAGAGGTGATCCGGGAGGGAAAAAATAGGACAGAAAAGGAAACATACAAAGTAAAAGAGAGAATGGGTGCTTTCCAGTAGAAGTACAGCAAAGCTCTGTTACTACATTTAGTTCTTCTAGGCATAAATTCTACTTTTAAAATTATTGAAATCAAATGACAAAATCAGCTGAGATATAATTAAAACTCTTGATTTATTTTTATCCAAGTTTATGGTATTTATTGTTTACTGTGGAGTTCCTCAAGGTTCAATAATGAGTCCTGTCTCTTTTTCTTTCTCTGTGAATCCCATGCCTTAAAGGCTATCAGTTTGGTTCAGCTTGAGGCTACACAAAGGCAATTTGCTGACCAATGTTCAGTTTTATGGTAGTTACATTCATCATTTATGTACCATCAATGATTTTCTGTAACATAATTTCCTGCCATAGTTTTCCATTGTTTTCTTGTTAAATCACAACAAAACCGAGACTGTCAGTCATTCAACTTATAATGGGCCTTCCCTTGTCCTTTTGGTTATATTCAGCTAACCTCTTAACATCCACCAGTTTATTGGCTCCCCATCTAAGTTTAAGGTTAGCATTGTGCAAGCTTGTGTTACCATGTGGCTAAAACAAAAACCAACCCAAACCCTAGACAGGTTCTTGGTAGCCAAAGAGAATGTTAATGTGGTTAAATTTGGTTTCCAGAAAGCTCTGTGTTACATTTGAACACCAGCTGAACCAACATTTGAACTCAGATGAGTTAGTCCTGTAATTTTCAATTGTGAAAAATATGGCAGTCTACTCTGGTTATTTGTTACTGGTTGTTTGTTAAAATAACTCATACCATAAACCACGGTGTTCCAGTATCACCCTGCATACATTAAACTTCACTGTAATTACTTTCGAGGTGATTTATCTCTATGATTAGTTACTGATCCCATGTAGACCCATCAGGCCACTCAGTTAAGAGAGTATTTGTGTTTAAAACTTTTATCTTGCTAAATAAAACTACAGGAATATAATTTTACAATAAGACTGGGGTGAAACAACTCATAGATGAAGTTAATCAAGAAATGTGTTGGTGCAGCATCGATTTTTAGTGTGTATCTTCTTGGGGTTGTTGTCAGTCCGCTATTGATGTTTTAGGCAAGCGTCCTTTACCAAAAATGTCAGAAGTAATTAGCTGACTGTAATACGCAGCTGTAAAATGGTGGAAGAGAAAAAGGGAGAATAGAATTATGATATGAATGGGAACAGACAGAGTAGCAGAGCTGCAGTCAATTTTTGCACATTTACTTTCACCTGCTTGGAGTACCAGCAGTTTAGGTGGGGTTCACACCATTAAAACAGCACAAGTAGTGTTAAGTCAAGTTGCCAATCACAGAAAAGGTCAACGAAGTGACATTCACATACTTTTAAATGATTGCCTAATAGTTCTGGCACTCACTTTATTGTTCAATGTGGCAAATCCCACCCATCTGGCACAGAAGCAGAGCCAACAAAAATCATAAAAACTATCATCAAAAATTGCTTGGCTTTGGTTTTCGGGCCCCTGGTGGGAAGAGAAGGAAAGAGAGCTGGAAAAACTGGAGAGCTATCCTCTCGTCAACGAGACTCGAGCTCCCCCAGTGGGACAGCTGAGGCGTCTCTCAGGCATTCTGCATCCGTTTGTCATGTTCTTATCTGACATCCATTAAAACATAATGGAGAGCAGATGCCCTGGAGATGGATAGCTAACCATAACACCCGCCCACACACACATACACACACTGAAACACATAGAGCGAAACATCTGCAGCATCTATAGATGTAGGTCTAATTACATAACACTTGCTCCAGTCACTGTGGAACACTGGCAGCTATGTCAGGTTTTCCAAAATCAGGCAATTCTTGCAGTGATAAGTGACACACACATAAATGTGCAAAATGACAACATAAGTGTACACTCGCAGGAGGAGGGAGCATGTACAAACACTCCTGTGCAAAAATATAACAGTGATTGAACAATCGCAAGCAGAAAAGAAAAATGTGCACACACACAAACTTAATCAGTCACACATTCAGATGCAGTGAAGTAGCGATGGGGAAATGGAACATCAATTAGCGCAACGCCTTGGGAGAGCTATGCCTATAAACTGCTGAGGATGCAGAGTCATCAGCCAAGAATAGACCGTCAACGAAGAGAGGAAGCAAGGGGAGAGGGGAAAATGTGCAGTGTCACTGAGACCAAACCACCATCATGACTCTTCACCTGCCAAGAAAAACAGGCATCACCAGCAATACTGAAGGAGAAAGAGGAAAAGAGACATGGGCAGGGAGTGATGGAAAAATTGGAGAGGAAAAGGGCAGAAGGACACAGAAAGAGAGACAAATGGAAAACAAACGGAAGCCAATGTGAAATAGATAGGTCTGCCATCAGCATGGAGGCCAAGGCTAGAAGGACGACCTAATTGAACAGCCCCCTGAAGGCGATGATGATTCTGCTGATTGGAGGAGCAGCGCTGACACTGGTGACAGGCCCAAAGTGGCCGTCCGTTTACGTGGAAACCAACATTGTTATGAGTACAGTTTGTCCTCTGATGTCATCCTGCTGCTTCTCATGGCCGGGCCTTCAGCCATACCGCCGGGCTGCTGGTAAAAACACACACACACTGTGACACATTAAAAGAGAAAAACACACACTTTTACACAAGACTAAAACTGACACAAATAATCACATACATTTATAAAACTAATACAGATTTTAACATGCAAAGGTGTGAAAAAGCAAGAAGAGCTTATGAATACAACACCTCAGTGTCACTCACTACTTGGACCGTCGCCATGAATCCACACAGACAGACGATGATGGCGATGATGAAAGAGGAGGCCCAGAGTATGGAAAAGCAGCGAAGCTGCTGAAAAGCGCTGAGAACTTTCTCCCTTCTTCCAAACAGAGACTTCAGGTTCTGAGCAGAGGGTAAGTAAGCTAGCTGTGTAACTCTAGGCTTGGCCAGTGCTGATTGATTCTATCTCCTTCTGGGTTTGGCAAGCGCTGGCAGATCCTGTCACCGCTGGCAAAGTGGTTCTCCACATGCACAGTCACTAGTCTCCACCCTGCTGCCTCCTAACACAAACAGAAATGAGGACAGATGCACACGGTCTGCTGGCTCTTCTGTAAATTTAAAACTGGCTAATTCAACAGGCTGTTTTCAAGTGTTACACAAACACACCAATGTAAATACTGTATAACTACCTTTGCCTTTAAGTCATGAGCAAACGGTCCCCAAAACTCACTCCATTCATCCAGCCATCCATTTTCTCAACTGCTTATCTAGTTCAGGATCATGGGAATCTGGAGCTTTTCCCAGCTGCCCCAGGGTGTGAGGCGGGCTATCGCAGGGCACCAGGTCTATTCTTGCTAATATTTATCTTGTTAATGTTTCAATTCAAATCAGTGTTTTTTTTAATCACACCCTATCACAACAACAGTCACCTCACCGCATGTAAGAAGCTTTTGATGCTTGTTTCAGCCTGACAGTTTCAACCAGTTTTGGCTAAGTGGCAACCAGAACAACTCTAGCTGTGTTATCATCATTAGCAAGCCTGAGTCACCTACAAACAGTCCAGAATGCTCCTGTAAGGCTTCTCAGCAGGTCCTCGAAAGGTTTCTACAAATTTTGTCCTCTTTACAATGACTCCACATAAAATTTAAAGGCACAGTCAGTAATTTTTTTAGGTTATTTAATAGAAAAAATAGATTGTGTGTAATTATGTGTTCCAACAACTTAATGCATTCTCATAAACTTTTAATTAATCGATTAAAAATGCACAGGTGTGGGAAACTGCCATGTTCGCCCACTATATTTCAAAACAGTAGCTGGAAAGGACATCTCCCCTCCTGACTAATTACGTTTAATGTACTGGAAATGGACCAGCACACATACATAGTACGTCAAAAGCAGAGGAGAATTTGTATGCGTTAGTGTGCCATGGTGGGCCACTTAAATTTGTGACTGCACCATCTGACTGAAGATATTAAGTATCATACATGTTTTATCATTTGAGAAGGGGACACTTCACCAAAGAAGTGAAACTGGCCTCTTAATAAAATGTCTTCTCTTCCTCTTCACCTCAAACTTCAGCTCCTGAACTGAAGTCAGGGCTCTAACACACAAAAATGTGCATAAACATGTTTATTTATTCCCCATATTGTCACCATTACTCATTGTCAGCAGTTTAGACAGGCAACCCTCCCATCTCCAGACGGCTGACAATCCAGCTAACCAACAACAGCTGGTTATAAGCTAGCATTATGTTAGGCTCAAGCGCTCTAAAAATCACACTTTCCCTCTGATAAACAGTTTGATTACATTCTCACATTGTATGAGAGTTTATTCACCAAGAATCAGAGACCAACAATGTTACATCCACTCCAAAGACGGTTTCACTAATGCCAGCTAACAGCAGCTAACAGAGGCTAACAGCAGCAAAAACAGCAGCGCTTACCTAGAGAAAAGTTCAAGATATCCTCAGCAACTCACCTCAGTATCGCTGTCATCGGTCAGACGTCAACTTCATTCACTCATTGGCTCATATTGGACTCCTTTCATAAAGTTTTACAGCCTCTTCCAGAGTAAATAAAGGTGGACGCTTCTCACCTGGCAATGACAGCAGAGGTAAACAGGGAAAAACTCTGGAGCGGATCCACTCCAGAGGCACTTTACTGTCAGGGTATATTCACAAAACATGAAAGTTGGCCAGAGTTTTTGAGGTAATTTGGGGGTAAAAACATAAAATAAAATTGTGTTTGGTTGATTATTTCTTTGTTTGCTTGCTTCTTTGATTCATTACCAGAAACGCAAAACAAGAGTCAATAGCAGAATAAGCTGTTTGGCATTAGCAGAGAAGATTTGGCAACTTCATGGGAGCAATGCACATACTCAACTCTGCTGCTCAACCCATAAATGTACTTTCCTTACAAATGTCGCTTCATTGAATGGGAAATAAACAGGCTTTCCAATGGTGTATGATTTATTGTCAAGAAGCATTGTTACAATAAAGAAATAATCAGCCAAACACACTTTTCTTTACTTTTTGTGCTAAGTTTATGTTTGTGATACATGATAATTATGATGTCTACTTTCTAGCAGCTAAACATATCAACAGGCCAATCTTCCGGAAAACTCCAGTAAAGCAGAAAGGAAATCTTTCTGCTAAAGAAAACCAGCCAGATTATAGAACTACTGAACTCTGCTGTAGGTGAAGCTAAACAAGACTCAGCCTGCTTCTGGCAAACAAGACTGGATCTGTTCTTGTTTAATTAGACTGGTTGATCCACAAACAATCAGACCAGGTTTACTTTGGCTAAATGTGACTCTGCTGGCTCCAAGTCATTTCATGACAGATGAGGTAAGCAGGGATCGAACAATAATTATACGTATAGATTTAAAGTTTCCTTTGTTTTCTTGTGGTGTTATTGTCGTCACAGACATACTGAACAAGAATCAGGATGCCATTGAGTCTATTTTACATTAGACTAAAATGAATTACAGAAAGGTAGGATTGGACAAAGCAGTTCAATGACTCCATTCTTATTTTCAGTAGTAGCCTGAGGGCAGCAGTAGAACGGGGAGGATCAAACACTGCTGCTGCATCCACTGCAAAAAACAGTTAAATATCTTTGGATTTAAATTTGCATCCAACAGCTCTTCATCAGGTGCGAAGAAAGACTGGTATATAAGTGGAGATCCTTACACAATGAGGGTATGTCACCATTAGGGCTTCTGAAAGCAAGTCACTTCATTACCTCATAGTTTATATACAATTCATTCATAGAAACTAAATAAAAGCAAGACCAAGCACCAAAGGATGAAAGAGTAAAGCTGATTAGATTACAACTATTATCTGTTTAAACCCAGAGTACTGTTTGTATACATTAATGTAGTGACCAAAATACATTAACAGGGCCTGATGGTGTCTTATAGGAAACCCAGATAATATGACTCCTGTCATAAATTCACAGGTGAACTGAACACTCTGTGGGCAACAATCATTGACTGCTGCTCAAAGGGTCATTATTCTCTGAGTGCGTGGCCATGTCTTCAGGGCAGACAGAAAATAACTCATGCCTCTAGGACCGGGGCTATAAATCTGCATGTTTCTGTCTGCACGTTTCGCCTCGAGCTTCACTTGAAGCTTGCGCAGAGCCTGCTCTTGCTTGCCCATCAATCACTTCTCACTTTGTAACTGTGAGGACTTGCCGCTCAGAGAGAGACGGGGAGTCAAGTCTGTCGTCTTTGACCTGAAAAGATCAGTGATTGTTGGATTCTGAAATTAAAGATCTGAATTCTGAAGCCTGTTGAGATGTGTTGTTTTCTACTGTGCCAAAGACAGGAGCAGGCATCTAAACGGACTGACTTTCAAACAGCAACATATCTCTCATTATTTAAAATTAGTTTCTATAAAAATACAATTTCATTTCACTTTCAAGGACTACAATTGTGCTACGATGCTATGTTCTGCTGATGCTGCACTAATTTTAGTGTGAATCCAAATTAGGAAATGGAAATATTAGCTGCCCTATTGTTCAGATAATGTGAGGTAATATAATGTATTAAATATTATGTAACCTAGTTTGCAGGTGTGGCTGTTAGTTCTATTGTTCTCTAGTCATGTGTAAAGGAATATAAGCCTGCATCCATATGGAAGGTAAATCCTGTTTGTTCCAGAGTTCTGAATGCCTTTTCAGTACAAAATCTTTTGAAGGCATGATTTATTTTTTTAAATCTTTGTTTGGTTATGAATGGAGTATAAATCATTTTAGTTCAGGTTTAGCAATGCATCTCTATCAACAGTGCATATCTGTAGTGGTTTCTGGGTGTATTTGTTTCCTGCCCAACAGTTAGTTTCACAGTCCTTGCAGCTTGCTCTGCCTTGTTGTAGCTAGCAAGCAAACATACAAACAAGCATATTGTTATCATGTGATTTGATACATTTTAGACCTTCACTTCCGTAGGAGACAGATTTCAACAAAGTTTGAGCAATGCTGAACACCCTCACCTCTTTTATACAAGCTCATACAGTGTGTGCATAACTGTCACATCATGTGAACTCATAACTGACTTTACTGGTTACCAACTGAAGTTCTGAGACATGAACAGGCCTGCGGTTGGCCAAATGAGGATGAGTCACTTACCCACAATAACACCCTCTGCTGCGATTTGCCTAAATCAATCAAACCTCAGCAACAACAGTCAGTCTCCTTTGACCTTATAAAACAGCGATTTGAGGTGAAGCGGGTCTTGTTTGTTGTATAACCTGTCTGCACGAACACTGGATGCTTTCGTGTCAGTGACGGAGAGACGTGGCGACTTCCTTGTGCGCTTCCTATTTAATAATCTGTGCTATACTTTTATACTCGTGTCCAAATCACCGGGGTGTCCAGTACTTTTACCACCATCATTTTTTAAAAACCTTTTTGCACAGCATGGTTCCATAGTCCTATGGTTTTACCACGAAATGTTTAAATTCATCATACATATCTGCTTGTATGACTCAGATCTACAGACAAGTCAGTTTATTTGCTCTTTATTAAATATGCGTTAACTGTATATAAAACACAAAAACCTAAAATCTTAGCATTTAACATGTAGCAAATGTTTTCACTCAAACAGCAACTCTAAACTTTCCACAAGATGTCTTTACATCCATCTTCTGTTTTGCAGAAACTATTTCAGGGCTATAGTGCTAACTGTTGCACATAAACGTTAACTTAGCTTTTAACAGGCTTACCTGTTAGCAAAGGACAACATCAGATTTACTTGTGGGTTAATTACTGATATTAAATTCCCATTTTAAAAAGGAATTTAATTCTTTAAGACATTGATTTAAAGGACAGAAATCCTATTTTTAAGCTTTTGTCACTGTTAAGTCCTGAAACACTTGGAATTAACCATCTCTTTTGCAAGATTGTCCTTGGCTGAGACAGGCAGGATTAAATTACTGTGTCTCTTTTTTTGATGGCAGGAGAAACCAGAGCAAAACCTCAGCAAGAATGAGGAGAACATACAAACATTTTTTTTAAACCTAATCAAAACATTTAATAAGAAAACAGATTTATGTTTAAAGTAATTTCACATAAAAATATGAGCTGGCCTCTGTTGTGAAGCCTTTGTCCAAAAAGTAACATATTACAGGATGGGTTGGTTTTTCTACATGAAAGAAGTCAAATCCTTGTCTGACAGAAACCTGGGTGGTCATTTCATTGGTTAACCATATTATATTGTTTATTTATAGCTGTACAACAACGAATGTAATCCGAGGAAATGTCAGCTCAGTCTGTGGTCTTGTATTCCAGCCTTCCCTCTGCTTCTCATTGATCCTATCACATCATTATTTCTCCGAATAGCAGGAAGAGCCTAAATCATTGTGACGTAGGCGGAAAGCAAGGATGCGAAATGAATGGCTCGATGAAAGCCGGCGACAACAACAGCTCTCTGTGAATGTGTGAGATTTGGGATCGAGGAAAAAGCATTGTGACAAACTCTGAGTTCTTATTGTTATTGTTATGATACAGCAAGACAAAAGTGAAACATTTTTCTCCTTGCAGTGGAAAACCGCTTGGCTGAGTGTGCTCCAGCTGCTTCAGCTTCCTCCCTCACTCGTCTCACCCAGCAAGACGTCTTTCATGCCATTGTAGATGTGGCATGCTGGAAACACAATGAACTACACTTCCCCTGGCACCATTTCTGCATTGTGGGACCTGGTGGGAGGAGATGGTGGGTCAGGGCAAACTCAACTAAGGCATAAGAGTTTATAATTGAGAAAACAATTTCAAACAGTAGATATATATTGCCCTTTTGACTAACTCAACCTCTTGTTACTACTTGTACAGTCAGAGTGCCTTCACTGCTTCCACAGGAATGAAGAGGGTCAGAAACAGCCACGCACTGCTAATCAATCTGCATTTGATCAGGTGATCATCAGCAGGTGTGGCCACTTCTATAAAACCAGACGTTTTGGCAGTTTTCTGGTCAGGAGCATTCAGGTGTGTATTAATACCACAATGCCACAGTCTTCTTATGAGTGGCCATCCCAGTAAATTCACCCCAATGTAAGATCATGCAATGCTTAGAGAAATTGCAGAAAATGCAAGAGCTACATCTCAGATGCTACAGGCTTCAGTATGTTAAATTTTAAAGTTTACAAGAGTATAACTGGAAGAAGACTGAACAGGAATGGCTTATTTGGAAGGGCTACCAGGAGGAAGCCTCTTCTCTCTATAAATAATATGATCTCACAGCTCCTGTTTGCAAGGTTGCATATGAACAAATCATAAGTCTGGAACAATGTCCTTTGGACAGAAAAGACCAAAGTGGAGATGTTTGGCCATAACAGAAAGCACCAACTCCTCATACCGTCAAGCACGGTAGTGGAGGGGTGATGATTTGGGCTTGATTAGCAGCCATGGCACCCGAGTACCTCGCAGTCATTGAATCAACCATGAGCCCCTCTGTATACCAAAGTTTTCTAAAGTCAAATGTGAGTCTGTCTGCTTGGCTGACACTGGGTCATGCAACAGGACAATGATCCCAAGAACACCAGAAAATCTACAACAGAATGGCTAAAAAAAGAAAATAATCAACGCATTGCAATGGCTCAGTTTAAGGCCAGCTCTCAACCCAACTGATATGCTGTGGTAGGACCTTGAAAGAGCTGTGCATAAATGAATGAACTCAATGAACTGAAGCAAAGAAAGGTGAGCCGCATTTCCTCCACAACAATGAGAGAGGCTGACAGGTTATTGTTTCTATAGGTGCTTCTACAAGCTACTGAGTCATAGGGTGTTCCTCACACGACTGCTTAGAGTCCTGTGGAAGCTCTCTTTTTCACACAACTGTATCTCTAAAAGTTATTCTATCAATCTCACAGTCTGTGGAAAGACAAAAATGTTAAGTGAATTAAACTGACTGAAAAATGTAGGTCTATTCATGAATGGTAAAATCACAAAATGTGTGGGGTGGGGACATGCATTGCCAAAACATCTGGCAAATGTTTTAGGGTTTCTCCTGAGAAACATTACTAACCCCAGCTGCACCATGCAAGCCCACCACCCTGCATGTGGAGCTGCATTGTGGCGTGTGTGCTACTTAATGTTGTAGTTAATTAAGTTGCTATAATGCTAACAGTACAGAACAAACAGAAAATCTGAGATGTGTTAGCCGAAGTAAAGCTCTGCACACAGCGGGTGATGAGAGGCTTTATAGCCTTTTCAAGTGAGACAGCAATCTGTAATTAGTGGACTTAATTGGATGGCTCCAGTTAAACAGGTACAACTAAATTAAGTCAAAACCTTCCTTCATTTTAAAACTTTTTTCTTCGTTCTAAGCAACTGTTATGAATGTATTTTTAAAATCCCACTCTGCCTAGGCCCAGTGGGAGTTAAAGTTATACCTGGTGGGTCACCAGGCTCATAATATGCCGGTGGAAACCTTGGGGGTTACACTCGATGGTGACTTTGTCCACCTCAGGATGAAAGAAAACCTGTGCATGTGGGGGTTTTTTCGCCATTACCATAAACCTGTTGACAAGACACCTTCATTGGCAAACAAGGCCTTAAGTCATACCAAAAGTTTTTTGTGTGATGTCCTCTGAATACACACTCTCTGTGTGGCAATTGGCTTCACTGTGTTAACACTCCAATGCTCCGAGGTAACCAGCTTCATTAACTACCTGACTGACCATGAATGTTTCTCCTCAAGTTAAAAGAAAAAAATAAAAATAAAGAAAAAGTAAAAGTAAAAATGTCAGACTACCAACTTCAAGAGCAAACGTTTACAGGTTTTCAAGCATGCGATATTCTATTCTCTTTGGGAATCAATCCAAATAACTGCTGGAAAATAAATGTTGAATGGTTTCCTGCATTGGGAAATTCAGTACAATGCTCTATTCATTCAGTGTCAGACTGGCTCAATGGGATAAATAAGACAACTTACTTTATTACAACTTGGGA
The DNA here is from genome assembly GCA_030220045.1 of Australoheros facetus. NCBI lineage: Eukaryota > Metazoa > Chordata > Actinopteri > Cichliformes > Cichlidae > Australoheros > Australoheros facetus. The sequence goes on from JASGAU010409878.1 coordinate 21,325, forward strand.
GTCAAGAAGGTTACTCCTGCTAGCTTCCCAGTTACGCCAATAAATTAGCTGCTGTGTTGCTCTCTTGTTAATCGGTGATTCTAAGTTGGCCATGGACGTGAGGCAGATAAAGTGTTTTTTAGTGCTTTGAGTAGCCAGTAAGACTACAAAGGCGCAATAAATAAAATGCAAAAAAAAGTACATAACATTACAATACTATCAGTACGTATCATGGGTGGAATATATTCAAAACAAGTACATTTAAATCAAGTGGGAATGCCTATTTACGCAAAGAAGACAGACATTTAGGACCTTCCAAAGATTAGCAAGACTGAGTTTTATAATGGCTGATTTATCACTCACAACTGAGGAGTCAAGAGGTTCGGTGGTCAGTGTTTTGGCTCAATTACAGAAACACCCCCAACCCCATCAGTAACACCCACTTAAAGCCCATATCATGAGTTCACGCCAAGGGGGGTCTCTAGGTAGTAATTACAGCCACCGCCCACCTGAACCGCAAACATATCCTTAAACCTCTTTCTCCTGACCGTGACCCCACTATCTACCCGCTGTAACTCTTCAGTCTCCTCCCCCTCTCTCAGAGCACTCTCCGATCTGATTACAGGTAATGGTAAACACTGTGGCTGAATGCTGTACCTATGATTTTGCGTGTGTTGGTTGGTGAGAAGGCAGGAGTGGTAGGTGTGCTGCTTCACAGGCTGTGACACACAATCATAACCCTAAAGTAGATTATAGGCTGCTTTTGTTTTCCTCTTCTCCTAAATTTAATTTGCAACCGTGCGCGCGGTCTGCGCCATGTGTTTAACTCCATCGTCCGTTAGGTCATGGTCTGCTCAGCCATGCACATCCAGTCTGCTCTGTCTCTGCAATCGTGCTGGCCAACTGCAGTAATCCTATTGATCCAAAACACACCTAGCCCCACCATCACTTTATCTCCAAGATCGACCACAAACAGCGAGGCAGCCTTCTACTGTATCCTTCTTCGCCGTGAATCAAGTTATTAAAGATGATGTCTTCACACTCATCCAAGTCAGACTCTCTACAGATGCCTCCTCCGACTTTTTTCAAACGTTGCTGTGGGTATGTAGAACCGGAGTGCACAGGCAAACTGGATTTATGGCCTGAGTCTGAGTGAAGTGCAAGAGCTGTCTTCATTGCAATGATTAGCCATTACTGAAAATGTTGGCATGCTGCATAAAATGTAAATAAAAACAGAATGAAATCATTTGCAAATCTCAGAAATCCAGATTTTATTTACAATAGGATAGAGAAATCATATCAAATGTTTAGACATTTTACTTTTTCATGAAAAACATTAGCTCATTTTGATTTTTAAGGCAGCAGAATGTCTCAAAAAAGCTGATACGGACGAACAAAAGGCTGGAAAAGGAAGTGGAACAAAAAGAGCTGAAGGAACTTTATAAATGGTAACAGGTCAGTACCATGATGGGTATAAAAAAGAGCATCTTAGAGAGGCAGAGTTTCTCAGAAGTAAATATGGGCAGAGGTTCACCAATCTGCAAAAAAACTGTTTACAAACAAAGTAAAGTTGCAAAGACTTTGAGTATTTTATATACTGTAATATGTACTGCATCTTCTGCAGTACAAATTATTGTCAAAAGAAAAGAAATCTCTGTGTGCATAGGACAATATTAGCCCTTGAACAGCACTGCATTAAAAACAGGCATCATTCTGTCAGAAATCACTGCATGCGCTCAGGAACACTGCCAGAAACCCCTGAGAACACAGTTCACCGTGCCGTACACAAATGCAGGTTAAAACTCCATCACGTGAAGAAGAAGCTACATGTGACCATGACCAAGAAATGAGCCAAAGCTCATTAAAATTTGACCGAGGCAAAGTGGAAAACTCTTCTGTGGTCAGACGAGTTGAAATTCAAAATTCTGTCTCCTCCAACTAAAGAGATGATCTAGCTTGTTACCAGTACTCACTTCAAATGTCATTACAGGTCAAACGCAGATGTAATTAATAACTTTAATTGTGGCCCTGTTCCATTTAGCTGGGCAGAGGCCCTGGTATTATACAGGCTGGCTCACTGAACCTGCTGTAGCACACTTAATAAAATGGAACTATAATTAATTTTATTAATTGCACACTGATATGAAATGTATAAAGATGATTTCCACACAAAATAGTTCTTCATAAGCTTCTTCTTGGTTTATGATGTCAGGAAAGAAACTGACTGCTTGGAGGTGAAAGCTTGTCCCGCTCTCCCTGTTTGGGATAACATAAGTGAATGTGTGTTAAACTCCCAGCACCACTAACACCACAACAACCACAACCCCCGACTGTGCTCACAACCGTGTGTGCTAAACACAATAAACGGCAGGTCTGTGGCTATGTACACTTAACAGCGCTACAGTGTGCTCACTGTTGTTATATTGGACTGTACTATTACTATAGGCTAGATATCAAAGGTTATACCTGAAATCATTCACTACTTCCTGTTTTTTATACAGGGAGTTCTCTGTAGAGGACTTATATACAGTAATCAGCAAAATGTAACACCAGCTCTGTGTGGACTACAGCAATACTCATGGTGCATTTTGATTTGGGGGGGATTCCCCCTGCCCTCTGCTCTTCGTATCCTTGCCTCTGCTGCATTAGTTTTATCCCCTCCACTAGAAGATTCTTAATCCTGCAACTTGAACCTCAAATAATGCAAACAATAATAAAATCAGAAATGAACTTTCACTGGCAGAATTCATGCTCCTGTGAAAGTAAAGATGATCCTGGGTGAGGGGGGTGATCCGGGTCTCTTTTCACGTTTACCTTGAGCCATACATTGCTTTTCTTGGCAACAAAAAAAGGCAGAAGTTCATCGTCACAGCAGACTGTTTTCTTAGCCTGACAGGGAGGGATATACTTTGGCAGCTTCTTTAAACTTTGGTAAAGTTGGAAAGATATTCACACATTCAAACTTCTGTATGCAAAGTCAGATTATTTTAAGTAGCACACCTGGCCCAATGGCACTACGTCAAAGGTTAATTTAATTCTGGCATCCTCTGGGTCTGTAAGAGGAAAGGGCAAAACACGAGAAATTTATTAACTCCATTTTAAAGAGGAATGAACATATTCTTGCAAATGCAGTGGTTCGGTTCCCAACTTGTTAAGTTGAAATTTATAATTATTTTAATTTCCTGAGTCCCATTGATTTTTCACCTCTGTAGTGGAGATCATATTTTCATGCACATCTTTTCAGTTATTCAAGAAACTCAATTAAATCCTGCCGTACTCTAAAGAGGACATCCCGGGCTTTCTAGAGATATGTCATGTGATGTGCTGGTATGCCATGCTGGGATCTTTTTTTTTTGTTTTCCCTCCAAAATGGCAGCCATTGCAGCAAGCACATTTAAATATTGTTACTTTTTGTTGCCTTCACCAAGGTTATCACATATGATTTTGTTCCTACATGTTCCAGGAAGAGTATTTTCAGTTTTAAAAGCAGTTAAATCATTTATGTTTTTAAATAACAGTCTTTGAATAAACATCAATTGTGACAGCATGGTGGTTTGGTGGTTAGCATTGCTGCCTCACAGCAGGAAGGACCTGGGTTTGAATCCACCATCTGGCCGGCGCCTTTCTGTGTGGAGTACCCTGCCTCTCGCCCTATAACACCTTGGATAGACTCCAGCTCTCCCCTGCGACGCTGAATTGAATAAGCGGAGGAAGATGGATGAATGTCAGTTGTAATGGATGTCAAGACCACCTTAATGTACTTTGATACCTAAACAGGACTGAGGCGGAGAGGATTCTGTACAAAATACTTGAGTCAGATTTGGATCATTCAGATGATGAAAGTGATGAGGCAAATTTATCCTGGCAGCACAAGAAGAGCAAAGGAAACATACAGAAACAGACAAGGATAAAGAGGGGACACATCATGGCGTCTCACTAAATTAGAAGATGCTCATTTAGCCTGGAAAAAGAGTTTGTTGCTCTATAAAAATGCCCTCCGTAAAGCTAGGACATCTTACTACTCA
>JASGAU010409879.1:0-21569 GCA_030220045.1 Australoheros facetus
TTTCTACTATAAGACCACATTGTTGTGGCATTTGTTATGTTCAAGCTGTGTTTTTGAAGTGGACATGTTAAGTGCACTTTTTATTTGAAAGAAGATATATGATAACGTTCTTTTTTTGTGTTTATTTGATTCCTATTCAAGACACTTTAATGAGAATGACTATATTGTTAATATAGGCTACAGAGTATAATTTTTTAACATTTTTGGCTGGTGGTGTGCCTCTGGATTTTTTTCAATGAAAAAAATGTACCTTGGCTCAGAAAAGGTTGAAAAACACTGGGCTAAAGCACTCTGAATGGTTGCTAAGACTAGAAAAGTAATACATAAATACAATTATATTGCAAAATATTTTTGTTCTGCAAAGGGGCCAAAAAAGACTCTCCACTTAAATGTGTTATAAAAGTAGCCTAATAATGCAACACCTTTGGCACCAAAATATATTTAATATACCTGCAGTAAAAGTATTTACCATGGAGAACCACATACAGCATTAATGAGTACTTGACTTTAATGCTGCTGCAGCAGAGGATTTTAATTACTTATAAATTGTTGGGAAGCTTTATCTATAATAATACAGCATAATTAATTAGTAGAACAATATACATTACTGTGCAAAAGTCCTGAGCCACCCCTCATTTCTTCATACTTTGCTTCAAAGGAGCCAGATTTTCTTGTAATTTTTAAAAGTGCTCTTGAGCAATAGTTCTCCAGGTTTTCTGAAGGTCTTTCAAAGTTTTTCTTTGGACACTGGCTGCTTTTTCACCCATTTTCAGCCCTTTTACTTGACCATTTTCAAAGGAATGTTTGTTTTTGTTTGTTAAGCCACTCAACACTGACCTATGACTCATTCAAGCATAAAACAGACACCTAACTCAAGGGATGAACCAGTGTTGTGTCTATACATAACACACAGCTTAGCAAAGATTTTAAAATTTACCTCTAAATTTTAAATTGTACCTCTAGATACTTTGTTACTAGTGGCCTATTGCAAAAACATAATTTGTGCCCATTTCTTCAGCTGGATCTGTGAAAAATGCCAAAGATAACACAGTCTGACAAGCATAAAAATGTATTTTTGCACCAATAAGGTGATTCTCAAAGAGCTCTTAGGTAAAAATTTGGCAAATCTCAACAAGGTGTGCAGCGTGTCCTTAAAAAATATGAGGAAACTGGACAAGTGGAGAGCAAAAGATAAAACAGACAAACAGCATCTGAAATTAGGTAGTGAAGAAATAGGAAAAAATACAGCAAAGACCTGAAGCAGGACCTAAGAGATGCATCTGGCCCTTCAGCTGATCCAGCTACTGTTCACTGAAGCCTCATCAGAAACGGTCTCAGTGGAAGGGTGACTGCCAAGAAGCCATTCTTAAGGAAAGGAAATGGGGCGAAAAGGCTGGGGTGTGCATTACACAGGAAGTGGTCTGAAAATCAGTCTTATAGAGTGATGAATCCAAATTCAAAATCTTTGGTTCAAATCATCAGCAGCATGTAGAGAGGAGGTCAGGAGAGCGGTGCAGCAGTGAGTGTCTACAGCCATGGAGGTGGTTCTTTCGTGGTTTGGGGCTGCATTTTAGCCTGTGGTGTTGGGGGATCTTGTAAAAATTTATGGAATTATGAACACAGAAAAGTACAATCAGATTAGTAGTCACTATGGAATACTGTAAGGAAAGTGTCTGAGTGGCAAGGGCTTCATTTTTCAGCATGAAAATGATCCCAAACACACTGCCAATGCAGCAAAAGCATACCCGATAGAAAAACATGCAATGGAACACTATCAGTCATGGACCGGCCTCCCCGAGGCGATCATACCAAATTCCGACTTTCAAGTTTGTTAGAATGATACAAACTCTGTTGTTGCCTTATATACTATATTTCCATACATTTTTTGCACATGTTTCAATAGATTGCTGCACATATTTCCCACTTCACTAGCAAAATGTGGAGTCTAGCTCAAGGAAGTTGCACAGTATTGTAAAATGTCCAAAATAACAAGTAAAAGTTTAAAATAACACAGCCAACATTACGACCTTGAATAACCATCTGCTGGCAGTATATTCTCAGCATCTGCTCATGGTTGAAAAATTGTTCCAAAATGAAAGTTGTCAGCGCGATATAATTCTGCTAGGAATTCCCTGTTACACTTTCTAGCAAGAAAGAGAAGTATATGCCACACTGGCGAGTCAAGCTCACAACCTCTCACGCTGAGCTGTTTTCACATGCCATCACCTGCATCTCAGGATTTATGGGAATTATGATTCTGACTCTGGGGGCAGAGCAGTGACAACAGTAACAATCTGACATGTTAAAATCATCATATAACAAATGACAAAGTATTAGAAGTGTATAAATGTAAATGCTTAAAAGTGTCCTGGTACTACTAGTCTGTGTATATGGAGAAGTTGTGTGGCTCAACCATTTAATAACGAAATAAGCTGTCAATTAAATGTCTTTGATTTGACTTTAATAAAAGCAAAGACAGATTTATTTAATTCCTTTACTCTAATAATCTAATTGATATTTGTCACTTTGTAAGAGACAGTGTGATTAGACTTCTATTCTATGGGTAAAAAACATCAACATCCAGCTTTCAATGGTTCCATTTTTGCCATCATATCGAGTCTCAACCACCACAGGGGCCCTGCAGCTACTAAGGAGTTGATTAACTACCTTAGTGACCTCACCCCCCAGCGATGGGTGAGTCATCCCCCTCATCCCCAGACTTTGCTTCCACTATAGAAGACGTCTCAGTAGGATAGAGGAGATCCTCCTTTCCAATGCCCAACTATGTCCTCAGTTGAGGTCAGCAGAGCCAGAGCAGAGTCCTGTTTCCACTATACACAGTGTGGACAGGAAGCTGCTTCCCCCTCCTGAGTTGCCTGACGGTTTGCCGGAATCACTTCGAGGCCAACCAAAAGTCTTGCTCTATGGCTTCACCAAACCCCTCCCGCACAACGGTTTTTGGCTGCTCCCAAAACTGTACTCCGCTTGGCCTCCGGTACCTGTCAGCTGCCTCCAGAGTCCCGCAAGCTAATGATGCTCAATAGGACTCCGTCTTCAGCTTGATGTCTCTCTTCACCTCCACGATCCACCATCTAGTTCAGGGATTACCACCTTGACAAGCACCAACTGCCTTGTGGCCACAGTTCCCCACAACTGCCTCAGCAATGGAGGTGTGGAAGGTGGTCCATTCAGACTCAGTGTCCCTTAGAAAGCTCTACCAAAGGTGAGAGCTGAAGATCTCGTGGACCCAGGGTATCTACCCTATGCTTCCAACATACCACCAGGCCTGTGCAGTATTCTCCCCTGCTGATGAGCCTGATCCAGCTCATCACCAGGTGTTGCTCAGTTGACAGTTTTCCTACTCTCTTCACCCAAACCTCCAAGACATGTGACCGCAGATCTGACAATATGTTTACAAAATTGATCACTGACCTGCAGTCCAGGGTCTCCTGGTCCCACATGCACTTAAGGACTTCTGGACACCCTTATGCTCAAACATGTTTGTTATGAACAAGCTGAGGTTACCACAGAAGTCCAACAATAAAACACCGCTCAGGTTCAGATCGGGAAGTGACATTCCTCCCAGACACACCCGACTAGGTCACACTGTCTTTGCCCATGTGAGTGTCGAAGTCCCCTTTCTAAGGTGTCCCTGAATGAGAGAACATCACTCGGGGATGAAGAAGGCTGGGCACTAAACTGTTGTTGGGCTTGTAAGCACAGATGGTAGTGGGGACCTGTTCCCCAACCTTCAGGTGCAGGAAAGCAAGCCTTTCATCGACTGGGAAAAACCCAACCATGCAGACACCAAACCGATAACCAAGTATACCCACCCCCGCTCACCACCTCTCACCAGGGGCAACTCGAGAGTGGTATAGAGTTTGGCACCTCTCCAGGAGACTGGTTCCAAAGCCAAGGTCGGCATTGAGGCAAAGCCTGTCTGTATCTAGCTGGTATTTCTTGGCCTCAAGCACTAGCTTGGGCTCCTTCCCCATCCGAGAGGTGACGTTCCAGATTTGGCATTTTAAAGTAAAATTCGAGGTTTGTTCACTCAGCTAAACTAAAACATGGTGCAAGCTAATTAGTCTGTTTTTCTAACTTGGAAAAACCTTGGTCTTAACTTTGATGAACACCTCAGTTTTGACCAGCATATTAATTCTATCATGTATTACCAGTTAAGAACATTTTTGGTGACCGGCTCGTTTTTATCAGCCAACAAATTAGAAACAGTAATTGATGCATCGATCCAATTTCTTAACCCCTTACGCAGTTCAAAGGTGTTGGGGGCTGGAGCCTATACCAGCTGCCATAAGGTGATAGGCAGGATACACCCTGGACCGGTCACCAGCCCATCACAGGGTTAACACAGAGAGACAGAAAACCATTCATGCTTTCAGGTATTCACTTTATCTTATTAATTTTGTTGAAGTTAACGCTCTCACCTCAAACAGCAAAACTCCACACAGACCCAAGGAGAATCTATTTTCTTGAGGAAGAATTTACAGATCACCGACTTGCTGTGAGAAAGCTCAGTAACAGATAATCATATTTTTGAACCCGACATAATGAGCTGAGCTTGAATAAGCTCAAAATTATTTTTCTCATAGTGGCAGAGTTATTAGTTTGTGCTCACAGAACAACAAAGCTTCACAACCACCAAAACAAACGATGAGAAATGTTGTTTGTGTTGTTTTTTATGACATTTCTGGATGAAAGAGTGATTTAGTAAAACTCCTCTACGACCCAAATCCCATTTTCAAAAATACGTGCAAACAATCAGTGCAGAATAAGGAGAGAGAAACCTCAGCCTACTGGAGTCATGATGTGATATGATGACAATCAGATGTTATATTAGGAGCTTCTTATCAGAATGTGTAGCAACTTTTGTGTCAACAGAAAGCATCCACAGAGTAACTTTTACCTATGTTTGGCTTGATGTGAAACACACTTCATGACACAGAAAGCCTGGGTGGTCTAGTGGTGACAGAGTCAGAGACCCTTATAATGCCCCCCCTAATTTTGAGCCTCACCATCTGAAAGCACAATCTTCATAATTGAGCACTCAAATGATGAATACATTTTTGGTCTTCTTTTAGACGTAAAAATGTGATTTCAAGGGTTTAGTACAGGAAACAGCAGGCCCGACTGAGTCTAAAGTTCACCTACCTTTAACATGTCATTATGGCAGCTATCTTTGTAACAACCAACAGGGCACAACATCTCTGGTTACAGAAACAATCAGATTGTATTTATTTTCTTGCTTTGTGAACTCCAAAAAACACTTTCCTGATTGGTTTATGGTCTCATATGCTAGTTTCAAGTCTTATATAATCTGATATCAGTTTTCTTTTAATTGTGGTCCCATATGGAGGAAATTAGACAGTAAAACTGTGTATGATTTAGAGTATGCCTGCCTGGTGATTGAGCGCGTAGTGTCGTCCATGTCTTAGCTCACTCATAACCATAAAAAGTAAAATGGTAATGGCTGATTAAATTCTCAACTCTTCAAAACATGACTCCATAAATCAATGATTGAAGTCACTATTGCTCAAGTTTGCTTACCTCCATGATGGAGCGACTTTGGCTCGGGAAGAAGAGCAGGTCATCTACTGCTGATCCCGAGCTACTCCAATCTGCATGTCGAAGTATCCTTGGGCAAGATACCAAACCCCAAGTTGGCCCTGATGCATCCATCAGAGCGTGAGTGTGAGCGCAAATGTTAAACGAGGTGCTTAGGTATAGAAAAAAAAAAACACTTGTTTGAATGTGTGCGTGATTGGGTGAATGAGGCTTGTAGTAAAGAGTGCTGAGTTAGAGCAGAAAAATGCTGATTAAGTAGAAGTCCACTTAACCACTGTACCACCATGATAATGGCTTCAGGTTTTTCATCTAACTTTACACAAGAATGTGAGATATTCATCCACCCCATCAAAGCCTGATTTGTGGTTTCCCAAGACGAATGAATAAGCAACTTTTCCGGGGACTCAAATGCACAGCATTGAATTTCAGATCACCGACTTTCCCCGTCGTTTTCCCTGTTTCTTCTCCAGCAGTGCTGTTTCCTGACTGGGCCTACAAACCGGCCTGGTCGCCGGGCTCCCGACAGGTCCAGCTTTGGCACTTCCTGCTCGAGCTGTTGGGCCGAGGTGAGGGCGGGGCCATCGGATGGGGAGGGGAGTGGGGCGAGTTTGTCATCAGGGACCCTGAGAAGCTGGCCAGGCTGTGGGGCGAGAGGAAGGGCAAACCACACATGAACTACGACAAGCTCAGCCGAGCCCTCAGGTAGGGTAAACGTACAAGTAAAGTCGACATATTTATTAAAATACATGTTTTCAGAGTATAACTGAGGTGAAGTTAACATGAGACAAATGATGTTTAAAAAAAAAAACTCAGTCAGGGGACTATATATGTTTTATTTGACCTTTTTTGGCAATGAAAGTGATGCTATTTAGAATAATGTAAAAAGCACTGTAATAAGCTGAAGCTTCAGCCTACAGCTTTTCAGTTAATATCAATATTTTGTGATCTTTTCATTTAATTTTATTCAATCCTTTCATTTATGTAAGTTTATGTGCATTTTCCCCTGTCATTAAAAAATCTAAAATAAAGCCTGAAAAAAAAAAAAAAAAGACTGATTTGTAGTCAGATACAGTACGTGTATATATAACTGTAAATATGAACAATCCTTCCTCTCCATGCAGCTTCCTCCTCAGGCTCCTCACCAACAGGTGTTGTCAAATTAAAATTTCAAATCTAAAATGCCCACAGATGCAAAACATGCCGCCCGGGAAGCAACAACAAATCTAAGGTGGCCTACAGAAACAGGATAGCATACCTTAGACGCACACGTCTGAGCGTACTCTAACAGAGAAAACATTTTACTTCCAGATACTACTACAACAAACGCATCCTGCACAAGACCAAAGGGAAACGATTCACCTACAAGTTCAACTTCAGTAAACTCATCCTCGTCAACTATCCCGGATACCCGCCACCAGCCCCGAGCCATCAGGTCATTTACCACATCTTCACGTCAGCTTAAAGGGCTCCACTGTGTGGAAGACTGGCTTCTGGGTTATTTTACACTTTATATGACACTGTAAAAAGAATGTAATGTAATGTAACCTGCAATTTAGCCAGTTTTCCAAAACATGAGTCCTTTAGGAAGAGTTTAATTCCTCAGCGCTTTGAGAGAAAATTATTGCCTTATTTAATATATAAAAAAATAAACCAGCTCTAATAGAAACAATTGCCTCAACTTTATCATTTAATATGAGTTTGGCTGACTTGAATAAAAATCATTACTGAAATTTTATCATTTAATGTAAAACCAGGCAATTGACTGATCCACTAAAGTAGAGGGGAGTCAGTGTGTTAAAGTTATATCACGTTCATGGACAACACAAGGGCTTAGGTTACCTACTAGCCATTAAAAAAAAGCACCAGACTTTGTTTAATTATTTGATAAATTTTGTAGGAGTGGGGATTAGTAGGGAGGTGCTTTGTCTGTTAAGGGAGAAAAGCGCTGCATGAGCAGAGTCTATTTTAAAAATGTACTGTTTTGGAATTAAACTCTTAATGTCATATACTCTTATTAAGTTTTTTCAGATATGTGTGCAAAATATCAGGAACACCATACTTCAATTAAGTCGATTAATGTCTTCATCACCCGAAGTGCCTTTTTCCTCTCAGCTCCAACAGCCTCGAATAGTCCATATATTAAAAATAAATTAATCTTCACCTGGTGTTCTTGATGTTTTGTCCAAGCAGTTTCTGACTGTGCTGTACTGTTTGCATTTCAACCATCCGTCCATCTCATCCTCCATCCATCCACCCTCCAGCTGGTCCAGAGCAGCCCTCTTCCCTTCCCTCTCCTCCCTGCTGACAGTGGCCTTCCTCTGTGTGGAGGTGCAGGGTCGGTGATGGACAGAGGTAAGGTACAGCATCTGCAGAGTCCAGCTAACACTGCTCACAGTCACCGAGTCACTGCAGAGACATAAAAGTTGCTTGCGGCTACTCATTTGCTGCAAGGGGTCATCAAAACGGGTAGCTCCACATGTCTGATTTGGCAGAGTTTTTATGCCGGATGCCCTTACACAATTCCACAAGGGATTCGTGTCTCCGGCTGGAATTAAACCAGCAACCACTACATCATTGGAGGAAATGAGGTCATAAGTAACTACAGAGATATTAAGAGAAATGTGGCTCTCAGGGAGTTCCAAATTGCAACCTGTTTGAGAATAGTGCATCACTTTTAAAAGTTTTTAAAGTTTGAAATGATATTTTTAGTAACTGCAGACTTGGGGGATTCTGCCATTTTAGTGCTTTTAGACTTTAGAGCAGGGGTCGGCAACCTGTAATACGGAAAGAGCCATTTGAACCCGGTTTGCACGGAAAACAAAATCCTGAGAGCCGCAAATACTAGCAGAAGCTGGTAGCGGTTACCGCGAGTGAAGCATTTATTGAGAAACTAAAATAAATAAATTAAAAAAAACGATTTTATTTTAATATTTCAAGATCACACTAATGTTCCAATTTAAAACTACAACAAAAACCGAACTGACAAAAATAAAATGCACTTCAACTGGATACTTATAATTTACTTCCGCGAGCCACACAGAGCCGCAGATTAAGCCTGGATGAGCCGCATGCGGCTCCGGAGCCACAGGTTGCCGACCCCTGCCTTAGAGCTATCCTAGTCTCTCAACTGGATCATGGTGTGGGAGTTAAAGGGGCTGTTCTTGAATGGTTTAAATCATACTTAACATGGAGAAGCTTTTCCGCTGGGTGTTTTTTTTGTTTGTTTGTTTTATCATCAGCGCCCCTCACATGTGGAGTCCCCCAAGGGTCCATTCTCGGCCTAGTACTTTTTTTTTTGTTCACTTTGTATGTGCGTGTCAGGTTCAATTTTCAATAAAGATGGAATTTAATTTCACTGTTATACAGATGATTCACAAATTTATCTGCCCCTTGAAAAGAAAACCACAACCGCTTTGAAGGACTTGCTGGACTGCCTTGATGTTATGTGGATCGCACTAAACAAAAAATGAAGTGATACGTTTGGAGCCCGTGACCTTCACGCCTCCCTTAAAGGTGATCTCGGCTCCTTTGCCATCTTTGAGAAAATAATTCATGCCTTTATTTTGTCCAGGCTCGATTATTATAATGGTCTTTACTTGGGCATCAATCAGTGTCTACTTTCTCATGTGCAGCTTGTCCAAAATGCTACAGTTCAACTCCTAACAGGGACACATGAGCGAGTCATGTGGCTTCACTCTGATCATGCTGACCAGATGCACCTGATTGTACCTAAAAGCAGCACAAAGCAGATCAGCCTTTTGCTGTGGCTGCTCCTAAACTGCCCCTTCACATTAGTACCTCACCAACACTCAACAGAAACATTAAAGAAACTACTATTACTGTTAACAAGCATGAACCAAAACACAAGATAACACCAAAACTAGAGTTTCAAACCTCCTCTGGTATTACTGTAACATCAGCACAAAAACTGCACACTGGGAGCTTCACGGCACAGGTTTCCATGGCCAAGAAGGTCTGCAGGTAAAATGTGTTGCTGGCCTCTGTAATTCTGTGGATTACTAGAAGACCTAAGCTCTATAATATTCAAAAAATGTGCTCAAACAGGAGTAAGTGCTGCCTTTGCTTGGGACTACTTCTAGTTGTGGATTAATACACATTTGATCTTCTCATTTTTATATCTTTTTAATTTAAAAAAATTGCTCTTAATTATGGTATGTTTAGATCATGGCGAAAAAGGTCATGTGATTCAGTGATGTCTAACAAAGGCCTTTAGGACCCACAGGCACTCACTGAAAGGATCAATTCATTGCTAGTTTTCATGGGAATTTTTTGAGAACTCTCCACATGATTCAGTACTTAAGAAAGCTGCAATGATAGTTTTAGCTGGACTGATATTACCTTTCTTTTCCAGTGTCCTCATTTTCATTTGGTTTCACATTACATAACTCACTCTTCAGTCCTTGTAAATTGCAGGTTTCTAAACTCCTTCAGCTCCTTTTGGTTCAGCTTACAAGGACACTGCATTCTGATGGTTCCCCTCTTCTATAATTTAATGTATTTCAAGGTGTAACAGGGTGACTGTGATGGAAAATAATGCAAGGAAGGAGTTCGAACTTGACCTTGAAGACTATTTCTCCAGAGTGAATAAATTCATGCAGCTTGAGCGTGCATGAAAGAAAGTAAATGCTAAAAAATGCACTGCACTATGCACCTTGAAAGTTATAATACTGCATGTTTCCTGAAGTTGATGGGCTGGAAGCAGTGGTAACTTAGTAGTGCAATTGTGATGTTTTAAATGCTACTATTGGCAGAAACATGGCAGGAACAAGGCAATGCAATGATCATTTACATGCTTTTTTTCCCCTGAAGAATCAAGAATCTTATGATGTTACTGCGAGATCAGTTTAAAGCCTAAAAATAGCTCATAATTTGACCTTACGGTGGTATTTCTGAGGAAAAAAAAGAACATTTAGACTGAAGATTTGATTTTCTTTTTATTGGATTTTGCTTGGACTTAAAATATTGAATTTAATTTATTAGAATGAGTGACTTTAGGGCCAATTTCTTGCATCAGGATAGTGGCATTGATAATGTCTGAGCTCTACACATATCTCAGGGATGACTCCTGTGTATTTTTTTGATTGATGTGACTCTCACTCTGCTTCCTGACAGCAGTCCAGCCTCTGCCTCATCCCTTCCTTCTCCCGTGCCGCCTTCCAGAACCGCTTCAGACGCCTCGGGCTCTCCACTGCCCCTTCCCCTTCATCTCCACCCCTGCACGCCCAGGGGTCAACCTGAGAGAGCTGGGGGAATTGGGCCTGAACACTCGCTGGCTGTATAAGAGCCCCGCAGGGTGGGATGTGAACCATCACATCAGCCGGCACCTGTATGAGGGAGTGAAGCAGACTGAATTTCAAGATGAGGAGAAGGGAGCGGGGAGAGGCGCAGAGTGACGAAGAGAAAACAAACTACAACAGATGGACTGCTTTCTCTCCTCAAATCTCTCAAACACAAGCTTTTTTGTGTTGTTTAAGCTTGTTGTACAGTAGTTTATTATTCACTACCTGAGGTTTAAATGCACAGACTTTGTGGGCTATTTATTGAGTTGGACCATGTTGTCTCTTTTTTTTTTTCCTTGCATAGAAATATTTATGAACCCTGCTTCTTTTTTTTTTTTTCCTTTCCAGAACTTCACGCCACAGTAGGGGAATTGCACTTGTAAACAATTAACTACATGACACTTGTGTTTGGTTAAATAAAGCAGTGCAGTCAGTTTGCATTATTTAGCTGTTTGTCTAGCATTTCAGCTCCCCTACTCCAGGCTTCATGAAAATAATACGAGTCCCATAAATGATGCATTGCAACAGACCCGGGGAAAATCCTCTTGAAACGGCCCTTCATGTCGGCTTTGCAGCGTCAGGACCAGCTGCCAGTGTTTTTGCAGTTACCACTCCGACACAAGAGGGGGCAGTAGCGCCTTTGATAAATAATAAACTTTTCACACTCGGTGCTCATTAGAGAGCCTGAGTAGAGAGGTATAAAAAAGACGAGGTGCCACTCTGATCAGTAAAGCTAGCACATATTTTATCTATTTTCCCTGATATTGTAGAGTTGTTTTTTTTAAAATGTTACTAAATGTAACATTATGGAGAATCTGGTGGGATTTATATTTAGTTTTTGCAGACATTTGAAACATTTTATCCCGAATAAACTGAACACCATTTGAACAATTTTGCTATTCCTTTTCTTTCTTTCTTTCTGAACCAAGTACATTTGGATGAGTGTGTGGCCAGAACCGGCACTTAATTTATTAATATCTTCAGTTTTTCAATAAAGATAACAACTTTAAGTCGTAACAAATTGAATAATAAAATTGTTTATTTCCAAAAACTTTACATGTGAAGCACACATTGAGTTATATTGTTGATTTTTAAGATATCTCTTTCTGTTCATCATCTGGAAACAGCTGAGCTGGACGCTACATTCCCTCTCTGGGTGCTCACAATTACAATAAAAAAATAAGCCAAAGTTTAGCCTTATGCAATGGTCTTATTCTTTTTGTCCTTTTTTTTATTTTTTAAATCCCAGTAACCTTTAAAACTGTTGTTAACTATAATTTCAGATGCTCTTCTGCCTATAATTTGCCTTTCAGTGGGAAGCATCTGACAAATGGCACATTCTGTGAGTACTACCTTTGATTGGGACTACTTCTAGTTGCAGCATAATACGCACTTGATCGTCTAGTCCAGAGTGAAGTCACTCATTTTATATCTCAAATGTCACATCTCTTTTTGAGCTACAATTCATGTTAGACTCACAAATATCTGATAACTTTTCACAGTCCCTTCTTTTATTTACTGTAGTCTTCATCATATTCTGCTTGTGACTTTGTGATACGCAGTTTTCCTTGGTGGATGTAATGTAGGCAGGAAAAGATGGTGACACCTTCAGGAGAACTTGGCTCTCTAATGAAAGCCAGACTTTACTTTGGAATATTGGAGCCAGTCAAAATGGGGGAAACTTTCTCAATATCTGCAGAAAAGGGATAAAAATGCCGCGCAGTCCCTCATAGAGAAGGACATCTGGTCATCGTAGTATCTTTAATTAAAGTGAGCTTGGCACCAAAGGACAAGTCAAAATGTCAAGGCCCATATTTATATCAGCAAAAAGAAAAATTGCCTCTATCGCTGTCAGATGAAGGCACTTTTGAGCATGGCACATCCATTTTCCCCCCTCTGCTTTCCTCCACCAGCACGTATAACTGGCATCATTCTCCTTATTTTATTGATCGTGGTTTCCAGATGCCTCTTTAGCCTGCTTGGCACCATGTTGTCACTGCCTGAGTACAATTCAGCACTTGGGGTGTTGACATCCCACAGTAGTCTCTCTTTAATTATTTTTTTCTTTAGGTGGATTTTTGTGGTTTTCCCTGCAAGAAGTTTGACCTCTTCCAAATCTTGTCCTCCTCACTAGTCATGACCTCTGACGTGTACTTACTGGAAAGAAATTCATTACTTTTTGCGTTGCTACAATAATAATGTTTGTTTGGCGCACTCTTTGGGAGCCACTGGTACACACAGCCTGTATGTGTCAACTCAACTTGTACGCGCATGCGTGCAGAGCGAAAACGGCCCACGTAGTGAGTCATCGCGCTTTTAACGATCTTTGGCTGAGATGCAATTTTTGGCGCCGAATATTCCAACTTATTATTTTGCCCCTCAGCAGCGCGGGAGTTTGTGTGTTCGCGTGTGAATGTTGGACCTTTGCTGTAAATTAAACGTTTGTTTTAACCGGGTATCAGGTGAAGGACGAGTTTAAAGACATCATGCAGCGGAGCATTGCGTGAGTGCAAGCCAAAGTTTCCATTTAGCTCGTTGGAAATTAGCGCTAGCTTGGCGATGTTTGTGTGTGTACAGTATTTACTGGCTACTGTAGGTGTGTAATAAGTGGTGTTTAGGGGTTTTTAAAGGTGTATTAAACCCCACCTGCATAAAACCACCCACGGTTATTTCAGTGTTAATTGGACTACCTGTAAGCTAGCTTTTAGCATGCTTTAATCTGCGATCCCTGTTTGGAGAGGAGGCTTGTTTTTAGCTCCAGCACAGATACATAAAATATTCTAACCAGATAAACGTACAGGCTCTTTAGAGGCAGGCTGTTTTTGTACCATATAGAGATGTGTGACCTAAGCAGCCATGTGAAACCACATTGCTTTAACACTAGTTAGCAAAGATGGTAATCTGTGATTCAGCAAGTTTGATAATTTACAAGCAATCCTGTTTTCGTGTTGTAAAAGTGCGTCTTTATTGGTAATTTTTATTACACTTTAATGCACTAAATAAAGACATGTACTGGTATAATCATGTATCAGGCCAATGAATGCATATCCTCTTCTGTTAGATCCTTCTTTCAGCCCAAGAGCAAGGACATTCAGAAGAAAGCTGCGGAGGAGCCCGTGAAAAAGTGAGTTTTTCTTTTCAGGCGTAGAAAGTAAAAGCACTACATTGTGCATATTGAAAGTTGTAAGACTGTAGATGTATTCATAGTGGTATTGCCTGGAATCACTGTTAATTTAGCAGTGAAGTCAGGGCACTTTAAAATCTCTCAAAGCAATAGAATTAATTTGGACACGAATGTCTCATTTGTAATGAGCCTTCAGGGTTTGACTGCACATGTACGCATGCCTTGTCAGCGTATAGTTCAGGCAAAGAGTTGGTGTTAACTTATTTAGCACAAACCTGTGCATCTTCCTGTTACTAAAGCTTTTAATATTTCCATACTGTTACTGTGAAAGCGGATCAGTTTCAAGCTTCAGAAAAACACATAATTTTACGTTTAAATCAGTTGTAAAGAACACACATTAAGACCTTGGATAAAAAGACAACGGTGCAGTGTCAGTTAAACCTTGTTGCCGTTTTGCTCTGAGTGGCTTTCGGGCCCGTTGGATGCATCAGTGGAGGTACTGATAAATTAACGTGTATCTGAGCTCAGGGGAGATACGAAATACATCGTCCTTTAATCACAAACATTGCTGTCAGGTGTTAAGTCTAACAGGAGAAAAAAATCCAGCCCATTTGCATTAAATTTGTGTTTAAAAGCTGGAAATCTAATACACACATCGGCTACAGCTTTCTTTTCTTTTTTTTTTTACTTTTAGGAAAACCTCATCAGATTTCTAATTTATTGAATCATAAGATATAGTTTTATTATTTAAATGGCCAAAAGAAATGGTAAAACACACACTTAATTACTGTACTAGGTAAGACAAAAAAGACTCAGCCTTAAATACATATGAACCTTTCATGCCTACATGTGTCGTCACCGCATCAAGCCCAACTTTGAGTAAAAAAAATCCCTGTAAATCTTTTGATTTAGCTACTAATTTCAAACAAGGTCGTTTGAAAAAATGAATCACTTAACACAGCTGGTATATTACCACAAGGATGGAGATTTTCCTGTCTGTAATGTGGCTAAAATACCTGCATTTGTACTAACTAAGGCAGAAGCACAAGGCGAGGTTGGCTCATGTGGTGCATACTGGTAGCATTTTCAAACATTTTCGTGTTGAAAACCCACCCACGTGTGGCGCGTGTGCAGTTATCTTTGAATCACAGATCTCGGCTTCTGAGTGAAACTTTGTGTCCAGTAGTTCCCGTCAAAAGAGAACTTGAGTTTCTCATCTCCGAGCTGCTTTGGTGATAAAATGTTCATTATCTCTAGACGCTTTAATCTTTTAAGTACGTCTTAAAACTCACTTTAATTGACTTTCCTTTATGTAATGATCGCCTCATCATTGCTTTGACCTCTTTTTACGAGTCTTACTTCGATTTTATAGGTTTTCTTTTTTATGATAGATTTTACTGTTGACGTTATCCTTTTTTCTTTTTTTTATAAACACCCAATATCTTACCTAGTGGCCGACAATGCCATGTGAATTAACCTGAACGGGGATCTTTTATGCTTTTCCTTGTTTTCTGTCATAAATATACTGTTAACATGGTGGATGCTTATATTAAATGCAATTAGTTTTGAATAATAAGGTCAGTGTGTGTTTAAGAAATCCCTGTGAGCCACAAGCTCAGGCTTTAGACAGCTCTAGGCTCTGTATTAGGAAGTTTTTTTCTTCTTTTGGATCTCTATGATGGGAAATCATAGAGATCTGGCTGTGGGCAGAAGTCCCACCCACCTGCTGTTTTGACCTTCTGTTTGTGCGGTGCAACCAATCAGAAGAAAGCTGGCTTGTAAATTTGCGTGTTTTGAAACTTTTTAAATATAACTTAAGTTATCAATATTATAAGAAGAAATAAACAATGACTTCATCAACTCAAGTTGAACTAGGATTGCACTGTACTTCTGTGTAATACTCAGTTTTAATCAGTAGAGTCGGTGTATCCTTTATTTAGGCAGGTAGGTAATTAAAAACAGCAGCAGCAGCCTAGCAAAGACAAAACCCATTGAAGAAATTGGTGTAGCTTAAAAAGAAGTATCACAGTCACGCACATTGGTGAAATGCTGCCCCCTGGTGGTGAAAGCTTTAGTTAACTTTTGCAGAAGGTCATTACAAAAGGTACCTTTTTAAAAGGCAGTTGATGAGCTCAGGGGCTGCTCTGAGCAGGGCAGGTCCACTTTTATGCTTTTTTTTTTTTTAAAGTTTTGTGATATCTGAACTGTTTTTCTGTGGTCCTCTCCAGACCCGTTAAGACCCCTCTGAAGGTGCAGAACGGTGTTCATGAAGCGGATTCGCCCATCAAGAAGGTCGCCAAACGCTGCCGTCAAATCTTGGACAGCGATGATGACGAGGTGCCAGTTGTTAAAGAACAAGTTCCTGGCAAGGCACAGGGAGACAAAGAAGCTCCTGTTAAAACGGAAAAGGTAACAGAAGCATTTGGTTTTCTAATTGGGGATGTCAGAGTTCATTTAATGTGTTAAATTCAGCACATCAGCTGCAATTTGTGAGTGACATTTTTGCCAATAAAAGACTGACAGATTGATGGGATGGCATGGTGGTAAACAACAAAGCAGGCGTGCTTTGTACAAGAGTTATTGAAACGGCGTGTTACCCATCAAATGTTGAACAAGTTGAGTGTAACTAAGACTCTTAGGACTCCTGTAGGCATATCAGTGCCTATTGTTGTTTTAGTGATGGGGACACACAGTGCTACACAAAGGCACAGTAATTGTACGGTGAATCACAATTGGAATGCATTTGTCAATAATCCATGTAATGAAAAGACCTGATTTTGAGCTTTGGCTGTCTTTCAGCCACCTGTTGTTTGATAAACACTTCTCTTAACCGCTCTATTCATTTTGTTTGTCGTATGCCAGCAATTATTCACTAATTGTTGATTGAGGGACACGATTACGATGATACATGATGTTCGTTAGGACGCGCTCACCCCAAAATCCCTTTCAAATGGGTACAATTATTAATTTTTTTGTGACAAGGTACTAATATAGCCACTATTATACTCTTGGCAGCTGAGCAGCTCACCCACAGATAAATGTAGGGAGGCAACTAAAGATCACTTTCACCAGTAATTAATAAGCTGGTTCGTTATTGGGCTGTAAAATGTTAAATGAAATGTCAAAAACACCTCAGCTGTTATTGTGACTTACTTTTAGCCTACGTCAAATGGTGGGAGGTTTTCTCAGATGACCTCAGGAAATCCTTCATAAACATCACCTTTCATTTTTTTATTAATTGTAGTGATGTGGTTTGATTTTAATCCACATCATTAGTTCAAATGATTTTAATTTAGTGTTTACTGTTCCAGGACTTTTATGATGCTTAATGTTGATCTGGTTACTTTTGTACAACAACCATTTGGAGGGGGAAAAGCCGGATATTTGTCTTTCTGACTAGTTTGCTAATGTTTAAGAGGAAGAACATTTTTAATGGTAAGTTTTTATGTTGTTGAGACCAATTCAGTGGAGATGGTTGTTTGTTGTTGTGTCCGGTACAGTGAGGTCAGTAGTCTGAGACTGCAGTATGAATCCTTCTCCACAGAAATACCGAGGATGGAGTGTGTCTCTGAATAAACGTGCGCGTAAAATTATTTATTTATTTATAACTGTCCTCTGACTTGTTGGTCTTCAGTGTTGATCAGATTTGCTCAATTTCAACATATTTATTAAACATATCTCTAATTTGACTAGGGCTGCAACGATTCATCGATTAATTCGATTAAATCGATTCTAAAAAATTATCGACACAAATTTACTGTGTCGATGCTTCAAAATATTTTTTATACTTTAATCCCTTATTAGTGACTAAATATAGACGTGCAGTAGAAACGTATTTTCTTGAATGCTTGTGAATACAAAGCATTACAGCATTACTCACACATGCGCCATGGCTCCCGCAGCCACTAGTTTTTCAAAACGGTCTTAGCAGGCAGCGGTTTTAACTGCGCAAGCAGAAAGAGGCGAAGCTGTTATAGAGACGGTGAGCTCAAGTAGTGCAAAAGGAAACGTTTTTCCAGCGTCCAAAACAGCAGCCTTTTCTTTTAGTAACCACCATTAAAATCTTTACTGGGAAACAGCTGGAGGTCCTTCATCAAGCACCTGATCAGCAAGTGTTAAGGTGAAGAAAAGAGAACTTTGTAGCTGCTCCATCCACCGCTGTTTGTTCACACGGCGAAAAACTGCAGTACTGAAGTTAAAATATGCAGATAAACTGTTAATAAAAAAAAGTGTTTCTTATCCGATTACTCGATTAATCGATGGAATAATCGATAGAATACTCGATTACTAAAATAATCGTTTTATGCAGCCCTAAATTTGACTGTAACACAGTGTATTTTCATACAAAGATGAGTGAAAAGTTGAATCTCAACAAAACAAATCTCCACGAATTTCATTAACTTCAGGATATGTAAGTATTTACTTTTGCATTAATGACAGCAGCACTTCAGCTGCACAGACTCCACCAGTTTGTTCCAAACCAATAAACCCAACAGGAATGTTTCTTTCCCCAAACACGAAGCGAAGTTTCACCTTTCGTTAAGTGCCGTCCACACAGACATCAGCTAGCAGTGTTAATGCAGCCAGAGATGGCAGAAAGTCAGCGGCTGGTGCAGCAGAGTGGACGGGTCTGGACTCTGGAGTTAAACGGTGATTGTTGAGACTGAAGGATACTGCTAGTGAGGCCAATGGGATGATGAGGAGTGCAACTGAGAGCTGCAAATACATTTCTGTTGCTTTTCTCCAAGTTCTCTTCTTTATTCATTGCTATATATAAAAGTGAAGTTGATCCATAGAGCTCCAGCTGCCCTCAAATGGCATCAGTAAGCTTGTCCTCTATTTCAGAGTGTCGGTGGTGTCAGGAGAATCCCATCTGATGAGTGTTTTGTAACACAGTGTAAATAAAAATTTTCACTGAAGTTGAAATATTTTATTTTGTGCATCATCCACTGTAAATTCCTTTCTTTCTCAGCCTACCCCAAACATTTGACCTTGTTTCTCGTTACGAGAGCCTCTCAGACTATTGGTAGACAACCTTCCTTTAACAAGACTTTTGCCAGAGGTAGTTTTGTGTTCTTTATTTAGCTAATTCTGTTTTCTGTGGCTTTGCTTTTCTATTTCTCAGAGAACAAAGCCTGCGGTATTGATCTTCTCACGGTGCGCTCACTTTAGCTCAGCTTGATCGTGCTTTGGATTCAGCTGATCCAGTTTCCAGATAGAGCCACGCTGCCCTCTTGTAAACCTTTACTCTAGCCATGATTCGAAGCCCTTAAAACCTTACTTGGCTCAGAATAACCTGATGCTGATGCCATGCCTCCCATTATCATAGTGGTGTTAAAAACTCCTTTCAGGCATGCACTTCTTTCCATGAATCTTGCAGCGTCCGAACATGTTGTCCATCCATCCATTTTCTTCCGCTTATCCGGGGCCGGGTCGCGGGGGCAGGAGCCTAAGCAGAGAAGAGCATGTTGTTTCATGTCTAAATGAGCACCCGTGTCACTTTTTGTAGATTACTCAGTCAGTAAATTCTCCATCACAAGTTTTGTCATAAATTTTACTTGAAGTGGTATTAAGATGGGTCCTACAAAGGCTTAAACCTTTAAGGATTTTAAAGGTTTTGAACTCTGGTGGTTTCCAAATCTTACTAAAAGGCTGGGATACTGCATGTTTCCTCACTGACTTTTTTTTTTTTTTAATTGCTTCGTCAAATTACTTTATTTCACGCTCAGTAAACAATTTTGGCAATAAAAATTTCATTCTTACAACAAATGAAAACACAAATGCTCATGTTCCTTGGCAGAGCAGGCTACATTTAGGATGCTCCACACAAACAGACCACAGCAAACTGATATTGTTCTGGACAGCTGGACAATTGTTACTGTCACGTCCTTTTAATTTGCAATATTATCCGCCGATGACGAGAGCTGATGCAATTTTGGAAAAAAAGAAATGATCTCAAAAACAAACCATGATCTGCGGTATTTTTGCCTGTTCAAGCTGTTGTTCGTGCTGCCTCTTGTCATAATGTGTACCATCACTCGTGCTTGTGCCTTTCAGAAGGATGATGTGTTTAAGGCAGTTCCCACCCCCCTGTCTCCACCATCGGCCCCAGCCACGCCTGTAACCCCAGCCACCTCGGCTTCATCGGGGACCCCCGGCTCTCCCGACTCCATTTCCCCCACTGGGATCGTCAAACGCAAGACTGGTCAGCATCCGAACAGATTTTCATTAACTGTGTGTTAATTAAGTTGTTTCAGAATTGTGTTTTCCAGCTTGTTTTCCAAAGTTGCAGCATTTTGAACTTTGACACCAGCAAAGGATTAATAGCTTTCCTGCCTCGAGCTATTTTATTTGATTACTTGTTAGCAGGCGCCTAATGGCTCCAAATACTCATTATTTCACAACGAGGGAGAAAACAAGAAATTTATCTCAAGCTGAATGCATAAGAAGTTTGTTCACCAGAAGCAGCAAAGTGCATTTTTTTTTCACCCTTTTCTTTTATTTGTCTTTCCACTCTCTGGACTGCCTTAGATTGACAACCACTAGACTAGACTGTGATTGCGCTATTATTAATCTCATCTGCTGCACTACAAGTACACCCTCCTGGAGCCTATATCATTATTTTTCTGCGCGTCTTTGCATTGTGATACTAATATTATTACTGCTGCATTGTCTTAGGAGCGCATCATTTGTGCTGACTGGGAGTTAATCGAACCAGCAGAGCATGTCGTCCTATTATTGCAGCTGATTGTCGATGTTTATTTGGGTTCTTTTTGGGGTTGCAAGCTTTAGAAGGAAAAAAAGGCATGGACATATAGTGATTATTATTTTATAGCTGCAGCATTTGGTACACAACAGCTTGAACATTTCACATCTGCAAGAGAAAACTGAAAGGGCTGCTGTTTCTTATTTGTAAATTCTTAATCAGATGATGTGTGCAAATATGTGCATTTAAAATGAAACAGAATTGCAGAGTGATTTTTTTTTTGTGTGTGTGGCTGTTTGTTCAAGATCCAACATATCTTGTTATATGTAAGAAAAACAGCAAGTACAGAGAGTTTAAGCTGCTTAGAGTTTTCCAGCACTGTAGCTTTGTTTTCATTTGGGAAGCACCTCCTCTCCCACTTTGTTTCCTTCATCCTACTTTTTTCGCAGCAGTAAAAGTGGCTCATTCTCTTTTCATCGTCCCATTTTCTTTGTGTTTGATGACTGCAGTGTTTGCTTTCACCAGTGGTGCGTTGCCACAATAAGAGCCCCGCCACCATCACTGCTGGAGAAAACATCACATTAAAGTAACTCCCTAATTCGACCAGAAATTGCATTCTTAATGTCCCAGGTTAATGCTTTCATTATAATATCCAGAAGAAAAACATCAGCAGCGCTACCTGTGGTAGAACCCTTAACAAGGGCCAAAACAGAGGTGGATGTGGAACCAAAACCAAAATTGCCCTCGAGCATCACTGCTGCATAAAATTACAGAGTAAATTACACTGGAACTGTAAGCTGCTGTGCTGCATAATATCTTTCAGGATAGAATTAGTGTTTTTATTAGCAAAGTACGCATC
>JASGAU010409880.1:0-23176 GCA_030220045.1 Australoheros facetus
ACGGGGGGGCTGTAGCCGTGTTTGCAGTAAAAGAAAAAACACAGTTAAAAGTAAAACCCGGAGGATTAGCTCGCTGGTTTGACTCTCCACTCAGGCCTCAAGTTCCAGCTGCAGCTCCTGAAAAGTTGATCAAAGGTCAACAAATAAAAACAAGCCTAAATGAAGGTATATTTCATGCCATTAGAGGCAGAGCTCCAGATTTAGTAAATGAGATATTGGAGCGAGGACGTGTGCTGGGTGTCTGCCAGCATGTACGCATGTTTACAAGATGTTCATTAGATATTTGCACATTAGAGACTGAACTGTAACAATGAAACTTTTTTTTTCCTGTGGCCAAATCAGGAAAGTTATCAGCAGCTCGATATTGTTCGCTTTTATAAAGCAGCCGCTCTTTCACCTTTGAGTCTGTGGGCAGAGGGAGCAGGCCGCTGT
Source organism: Australoheros facetus (assembly GCA_030220045.1). Taxonomy (NCBI): domain Eukaryota; kingdom Metazoa; phylum Chordata; class Actinopteri; order Cichliformes; family Cichlidae; genus Australoheros; species Australoheros facetus. The sequence continues at coordinate 433 of JASGAU010409880.1, forward strand.
GGGCCCATTGTTTGGCATGATTGCACCGGCCCATCACACGTTTCTCTGAAGGATTAGATTGATCCACTGACTGGGAGGTGAACTCCTCGTGCCACTACTGTACTGAGCTACATTTAAAAAAAAAAAAAAGAGCGGGTGGAGGAGCACGGTGGGGGCTAAAACTGTTTTTATTTGTCTACTGAATTGAAATGAATTACTGTTCTGAGGCAGTCTGGGGGGGTTATTTTTTTTTATGTCATTAAGCGGCTTCCACCTCTCTAACAGGGTGAAGGTGTAAAGCTGAATAAAGTGATCAGAGTCTTCAAAAATCTTTTGAAGCCCCACGACAGCGAGCCCGTGTCACTGTCTGCTGTAATAAAATAAAAGGTTTGTAACGTGCCTCATCTCAGAGTCAGCACGCAGAAATCACAGCTGCAGTTTGGAAAGCCGTGAATTTCTTTTGCAAACAGTTTGCAAAAGAAATTCTGACAAAATAAAAATATTAGAATATTCTGCAGAGATTATATTTTTATCCTGGTCTATTTGTGTTTGCAGAAACTCTGACACTTCCTCCTGCGGGCCTCGTTAAAGCTCATCCGTCAAGTCAGGGGACAAATTGTATTTTAATGGTGTAAGGTTTGAATCCTGAAGCCTGAAGCTAATGTAGCTCATTTCTGATTTTTTTTTTTTGTTGTTGTTGTTTTTTTTAAGAACAGGAAATTTCAGTGTTTGCAAAAAGTCACATTAAGTATAAAAAATGACAAAAATTAAGCTCGGACATCTGTCTAATAATTATATTTAATTAGCAGCAGCTGCAGATGTGAGCGAAGCGGGTCAGCTTTCCTTCCCTGCTCTGCTGAGTTGTTTTAAGGAGCCTTTAATGCAAAACAAACACGTGTGACCTCTTTAAACCATCATGATTTTTATAAATGTGCTGCTGCCAACGTAAAGATGAGATCTAGAGATGGAGGGCTGATATGTTGGAGTCGTGGAGGCATCGACCTGTGCAGAAATTTGATTTATTTTAAAATGCGAAATGCTGCATTCCCACGGAATTTTATACCTGTTGAACACATTTGAAACAAGTTTTTTTTCTTTATTTTATTACGGATTTATTTCCCATTAATGCAAAGCTTTAAAAACATTGAAAATGAGGCATAAATTAAGGACAGAAAGGGGGAGAAACGCCACCTAAAATCAGAAAGTTAAACACACTCTGAGCTGTCATGTGTGACTAGTTGACATTCTCGAATCTCATCTTGGACTAAATGTTTTACTTTCTCCCTCGTCTCTCCTTTTCCCCCTTCTCTCTCTCTCAGACGGTGATTTATACACACAACATGTTGCACAATGGGAGCCTTGTTTGCTAAATGGGATAGCCTTAATGGAGACTTATATTTCCAGGATTATATCTGTATTCAGTTGCAAATGATTTGGAGGGGGGGTTGTTTCAATACTCTTCCTCTGTCTATGAATAATAGTATCATTTGAATTAAGTGGACACCTGGTGCAGTGGGTAAGGCTCTGAGGCGCGCTGTTGACCCGCTACCACTGCCAACTTCCCTTTTTCCCAGCCTGTCCTTATCCGTCCCTCCAAGCCTCCAATTTCATTCTCCCTCCACAAAATGCCACACACTTGTAACTTTAGTCTCCCTTCGGCAAAAACTTGCTCTCTCCTGAAAGGCAAAGGGATGGAAAAAAAAAACTTTAAGAGAGGAGGGAGAGAGGCTGAGGGAGGGAGACAAATTCTTATCAATCTCCTCTTAGATTTGGGCAAAGTCATTTGAAAGCGCGGTGTAATGTTTCAGGGAAAACTTCCAATTAAATACTGTAAAAAGATAAAATAACAGTACCCTGGACCTGCCCGTCGCTCGTATTAAAGCCCTCTTTTGTTGATTTATTGTACATTAGCCACTGAGCCATGCAAGGAAGAGGACATTTCAGAAGGGATTCTATTTGTATGCATCCTGCGTCTGCTCCACACACAATCAGGCCTGTATTGCGTTTTGCAAATTTATACCAGGATGTAGGTTTAGAGTGTTCTCCACCCCCCCACCCCCACCCCACCCCCCCATGCACCCACCCACCCTCCCCTGAAAGAAAAAGAAAGTTTTTCAAGTAAGTGTCTGCTTTCATGAGCACAAGTGATTGAGGCTCACAAACAAAGCTTTGTTTCTAAACTCACAGATGTACAGGCCGGCTGTAGCTTTGTCCTCTGGCCCTGAGAAGCATTCATAGATTTCTATTAGAGCACAACATTGGATTGTTTGGAAATACTTTTAGAGTGGGCATCCGATAATAACCCAAAGCTTTCCCAGGGCTGTATTTTCACCCAAGAGGGGCAACGAAAGAAGTCTTTTCTGAAGCAGATATCAGATAAAAAAAGGAAGTAACATTCTTTCTCTTCAAACGCTCGTTCCTTTCTTTCCTCGCGGTTTTACTTTGTACGACGCCCTGAGAAACCAACGAGCAGCGCACGTTTGAAATTAAATGAGAGCAATAATATTTGGCACTTTACACTTCTGGATGAGATTTTAGGAAGCAGCACGATGGTACTCAGGGGTAATATTTACATTCAAACTGCTGCACTTAAGTAATTAAAGGCACTTGTAATACTTTAGTATTTTTTTCTTCTGCTCAGTTTGAGGGCAAATATTACACTTTTATGTTACATTACATTTATTTAGCAGTCTAAAATTAGCCTTTAAATCAATGTTTTGAATTAAAAATGTAAAAATTGAACTCTCATGCCAACATCTTCCAGTGGACATTTGCCCTTTAAACTTCACTCCAACAGCCAAAAGTGCTGAAACTGATCAAATTTTTCACAAAAAAATAAATCAGTGTCAAATAAAATAAAACGAATTCATATGAAACTTTCTCTTCCCTTCTTTTGTTCCCTGTTATCAGGAAATCTTGTGACCCTTTGGAAGAATTAAAGCCCTGTGATGAGAGCAGAGACAAAAACCGTCTGTTTCCAATGCTTTTCAGTAATGCATGTACCCCCCCATTTTTCAGCCGAGTGCCTCCCCCCAGAGCAAAACATTTTTGGTAGGAAACAAAGCGCCCGGATGAAGGGCTGCAGTCCAGGACTGAGGCGTCAGTGTCTGATCTGTCAACAACAAACATGTTAGTGGAAAATGCTTCAATGATCTGAGTATTTGCAATAAGATGCATTTAAAATCCAGTGTGACGCCTGAGCTCGTGCTCCACTGAGGATCTTTGTGACTGTGCAGTGATCAACCTTTTTCTGTTTGCAGGCATGATCTCTGTCTGTGCCCTGCATGTGGATACTTTGTTTCCTGCATGTTCAGTTTTCATCTGTGTTGCTGCTACATTTTAACCACATATTCATTTTCTTTTCTTTGTTTTTTCTGTCATTAAATGTCAGAAGTGAACATGGCTGCATCAGTCCCTCTGTGAGGAAATGTTATGATCTTAATGAAATCAGATATAAAAAAAGGGGCTTATTTGTTTTTATTGGACTACTTTATGTGTAGGTTTATTTTATTTAAAAGGGACAATGCACATTAATTAACATGAGCACTTAACTTCATCACAGGCTAATTTCCATCTGCAATCCCTGGTACTCATATTTTAATTATTTATTTTAGAAATTATGCATTTTTAATTGACTTAAGCAAAAAATAAATAAATAAATAAAATTTACATACCCTCTGCAGTACTACAAAGTACCCCCAGAGGTTCCAGTACCCTCATTTTACACACAGGACTAAACTATAAAACTCTAAACAAACTTTTAAAATCCTGCTTAATCTAATAACGTGATACATAATCATACATGAGTCACAGAACATACTATAACTCATCATACTTCCAGTATATTTTCTTCTTTTTACTTGTGTTTGCAGGACTTGTAAAGAAGCATCTTTTCAGCTCTTCCTGACAGCACGTGACCCTTTGAGAAAGTCTTAATATCACTCCTCTCACAGCCTGCTGCAGCTCACACACAGAGAGGGGAGCACGGTCGCGCTGAACTTAGATGACAGAGGAACAATTATCCTCTAATTCTCTTGTCGATACAGTTATGTCTTATGCGGTCGATGGACATGCAGTTGTTATTCCTGATCAATACTGAGACACTTCATAACACATCTGAGTGTGATAGAAGCTGATATCCTGCATGACACCTTCTGATCCCCATTTAGTTATGATTGCAGGCGTTGGTGTGAATCTGTTTGGCCGGTTATGGATTAGCTACTTTGGCCCTGAAGTGGCCGCAGTCGATGATGCGATTAAATCAATGATCATCTCTGCGAAAGCTCTTTGATTCGCTCTCGTTTGGCTGCACAGCAGAACTGAGCCGAGCGTCTCAGCAGCGAAGGGATCGTTTACTCAGGCTGCAGTCAAAGATGAGACACGTTCACTGTCCACAAGCAAGGCTGGAAAATGCATTATTGCTTATTCAAGGATTATAAATAGTAGATTACTCAATAAAATAAAATAAGAGCAGTTATAAAGAATTAAATCTGGTGCTCTGACTGCACAGAGCATGTGAGACAAAATCAAAAGGTTGACTTATTCATATTTTCAGGAGTGAATGATCTCATGGTCTTTTTTAATAACAGGGTTTGATAGATGGGATATTTCTGGAGGCTTTTGCTTTATTTTGTTTTTTAAAAATTTCTCATAAATTTATTTTTTCTTGATTTTTTTTGCTTTTTTAATTATTTTGTTTTAAATTAAAGTCGTTAGGGATTTTTTTGGAATGGAAATTTTAAAATATTTATCTTTTTTATGGATTTTATTTTTTTTACATTTTATTTATTTATTTATTTTAGATGTGTTTAAGATTTTAAAGAGTTTAGGATGATAAAAAGTTTTTTTTTAAATGGATTTTTAGCATTTTCTCTTTTTTGGTTCAGTTTTTTTTATTGTTGTAAAACTTTTATTGCACCGAGGACAAACTGAGCTGTGCAGCAACTCTGCCTCAGTTATGTCTAGACTACCGGAAATGCAAAATTGCATCTGCTTGCAGCCACTAGGAGCTCTTAAAGGGTTGCTGCTCCAAAGTGCAGCAGGAGGGGAGGATGACAGAGAGCTGCAGAGAGCTGCAGAGAGCAGCTGCAGAGAGCAGCTGCAGCTCGCAGGCAAGAGAAGGTTTGTCTGCAGGCAGCCACTGAAACTCAGCCCAGGACGTGCTATAAAACTGCTGTGAAGCAGATTGGACTCTCTTTACTGTTTGCATTGCATGACATTTGTTTTTCTCTTTCCCCATTCCCCCTCTCGTCGCCTCCCCTTGTCTGTCTCTTTGAAAAGGCTGTGTGACACACATGCTGCCATTTTTGTAACGTGTGAGAGAAAAAGGGTGTGTGGCAGGTATGGAAACAGAAACATTTACGGGGTTTAAACGCCACTATTGTGAGAACATTTGTCTCTCATTTTCCCTTTTCTTTCTCTCTGTTCTTTTTTCTCCCCTTTCCATTTCTCTGTAAACACCATCCCTGTCAAAAAGGGTCAGCGACCCCTGACAGCGTCTCGATGCTGCCCGTCCCTTTGCCTCAGGAGCAAATATGCAAACATCACCCTGATGACAGATTTTGTCAGCTGCCCGGCTGTCTGTCCATCCAGCTATTGATCATCCTTTAGCAGGAAGTCATAAATGACCCATGATCATATGCCCCAAAAACATATTCCCACCATCTGACCTGTCACTATAGGTTAATCAAATAAACCACACCAGCCCCACGGAGCATGACTTTGCAATTATCCGTAACTCTCTCCTTCTGTCCTGCCTTTTATTGCATCATTAAAGATGGGGGGGGTGATGACTGAGGGTGACGGCGACTCTGAAAAACACTGCATGGGGCGGTTTACTTGAAACATGCCGAAATGCAACAAAATGAGAACAAGTCAGAGCTTTAACAGAGGAAACCAAAAATAATGCAAACAAATCACAAGTTTCCATCTTAACTTCAGTTTGAGCTCAGCAGTGGTTTTCACACCAAGATCATTTTGAAATAATTAAGACAAATGCACCACAAAAAAAAAAAAAAGTTCATATCATTGGAGCTTCTCTGTGGTTGTACCTGCCGTACCTTCAGCGCTACCTTTGAGTATGTGTGGCTAGAATTAAGGATGGTAACATCATAAAGTTCAGCTTTCTGAAACAAAGGCAGCATTTTGTGTTGCTCTCAGGAAGCCATGAGAAAAGACTGAAGGAAAGTTCTGACTGGGTTGTAAATTTCCACAGTTAAAATCAGGACAGTGGACACGAATATTGTTTAGAGTTGTGCAGCTGTGCAGGAGGTGTAAAATTAAATTAACTAACATATTCAGTGCAAAGGAGGAACATCCAGCACAGATTCACATCAGCTAAAAATCACTTCAGTTTTATTGTCACTAGATGAACATGAAAACCTGCAACCTGCTAAATATCTTCAAAAAGTATACAGTAAGTAATATGTGCAGAAATCATTGAGATTTTTTAGTGTGCACCGCTCATTTTAGCAAACTGCTAATAGATTTAGCACAATCTGGACTTCAAAACTGATGAATTTGCTGATAAATACCTTAAAAATTTAAGGATTATTCCAGATTTTAGCTTCATCTAAACACAAAACTTACCGTGCCGCGCTTCTACGCACCACAACATCTAACAGATGCTAAAACACTACCAGTTGACCACTTAGTGGGAGAGTTGAGCAACCTTTCGGCCAATCCGGTGCTGCGCACTACTTAGTCCCTAAAATATTTCTTTGTAATGTCTGCAGTGAGGCCTGAAAGCTTCCTGTGCCTCTGATAAATAAAGACAATCTTACCTATAACTTTGAAAATCAGCTCCTGCTTTGAGTAAAAAGTCACCTCTGTCAGCAGGCCGGAGCCCGAATGGGAGACCAGCAGCAGAGAGTATAACCCTGGGAATGTGTGCCATCTTGCATGATAAATATCAGTGATTTGCTCCAGGCTTCAGACTGTGACTCACAGGAAGTAAGTGTTTGAGTTGGTTTGCACAGATGGAGACCATTCTTAGTCAACATTCACATAAAAATCAGTCTGGGCCCTTTTGGTTTAGTTTCCTCTCTTTCCTCACCTCCTTTTCGCTGTGTGCAGAGAGCAGGGGAGCTTTACTGTTTGACTTGGTGGCAGACGACACCTTTATTTGTTTACGGGCTCTTTCTTAGATTTTCCTTCAAATTTCAGGAGGATCTGCATTCACGTGGACACCAGTAAGCCAGAGCTTCTAATGAACAATTTCACTCGGGTCAAATGATTTTATTATTTCAGCTGGTTACAGTTCAGTGCAGTGATGCAGTCCTTTGATATAACACGCGCATGTGAAAGTTTGTCTTTTTAGTTTCGTCCTCTAATGATGATGTGGCACGGCGCGATACGAGCATTTATTGGTGTCGGTTACGAGGACAGCCACGAGTTTCTCCCGGTGTGCTTTAGGTCGAGTTTCCTCATCATTATTCTGGCCACTGTCTGCCTCCCACTGAGTGCCACGCTGAAGGAGGAGGCTAGAAAATCTTCACATATGTTGCTTTAATGTGTGAAAGATGCCCGCGGGGCTGCTCTTACTGCTTCAGTATGTGTTTCTGCAAGTACTGGGAGAAGTATTTAGATCTTCAACATCAGAAAAGGATGTGATACGGATACATAAAAGTACTCCACCACAGCTAAAAGTCTTAGATTAAAAGTTGTGTTTAAGTCAAAAGTAAAATACTACACATAAATATATTCTTTATGTTACTGGATTGTTGTTATTGATATGCAAGCAGAAGTTGGGAACAAATCAGGCATTTTTAATGTTGTTGTGTAAACTGATCATGTGACTGTATGTAATCTTTAACAGGCGAGTAAATGAACGGTGAGTAAAAGGTTGGATACTTTTTCTTAAAAGTATTGAGTAGCAGTTCCAGGAAAAAAGGAAACGGTGCCCGAGGAGATTTATGACGTTTTTAAAGTGTCTCGTTTAAATCTTCAGGATTTTCTGTTTCTAAACTTTTTGAGGAGTTTTGGATTTTTGTTAGAGGCCTTTCAGGAGACGCACTGCAGGTTAAAACCTCCTCAGCTGAGTCATCCTTATTGAAACAGAGCAGAGGGTGAGGGCTGAGAAGGGGGAAGGGAATGTGCTCTTGATGTGTGGTGATTATGTGATTTGTACTACATAATATTACAAAATTTAATAAAAAAAGAAGTTTAAAAAATTCCTCAGTTGAATATTCGCTAAGATGTTAAGTTTTTGTTTTTGCAAGTTTTCAGAAAATTTTGCTGCTGCATGTCACAAATTTTATTTTATATTTCAAATTTGTTTAATTTAATGTTATCCATTTCAGTGCATGAATATTTCCACATTTTTCTCAGTCATTCAGTTCTAGATACTGAATAAAGGCCAGTCTTTATCTTTATTTTTTGCGTTAAAGTAAAAGGTGGGAACCGAGGAGATTTTGGATTGTTTCCAATAATCAGAAAAATATCGTCACGAGCCGGAAAGTTTCATTCTCAGTGTGTTTTTAGGGTTAAACTGTTCTGTAAAACAGGCCCTAAATCATATATGAGCAAACCTTCTGTAAAAACCTGCAGAAAAACAAGAGGAAGGAAAATGAGAATCTGAATATGAGAAGAGCTCATTTTGAGAAAACGGCTGCATGTTGTTAAATTCCATCACATTCCAGATGCTGACTCACAGATATCCCCCTGATGCTTCTCCAGTTAATTACTTACATTAGGATCTATATTTTTTCGTATTGTCTTAATGTTTTGTATGTGCAAAATGAGGCGTTGTCTCATTAAACACGCACAAACTTGCCTTAAATGTGCAGTAAAATCAACCTAAATGTGTATTTTGTACATTTTCTTTCCATTAGTCTGAAAGAAGACAACTTGTGGAAGCCAAATCGCCCAAAAAGTTTATGAAGATGTTTTTGTTTTTAAATAATTAACGCAGATAGTTAACTCTTTAGCGCGCCGGCCTCTTTTGTAACCAGGACGAGTTTAAAAATGTGAATCATCGGGGAATGATGCGTTTGACCTCATTTTAGAGAAAAGAAAAAGGCGTCACTGATTTCTGCAGTTTACTCTGCATTATTCCATCCCATCACTTCAAACAGTGCCCGAGCTCATACAGTCACTCCTTGCATCGCTGCAAGGATAGAAATTGAAACAGAGATGGAGAAGAAAAAGTCGGGCTGATGTGAACATCTGCTTCTGCTGATGTTCAGGGAAACAAAAGGCTGGCTGCAGGTAGTCTGCTCTGCTCCTCAGCTGGGAAAAGACCTGGAACTGAAACAAGCTATTCTTATTCTAAACAACTGTGCTGCTTAATTGTTTCTGAGATAAGGAAAGGGCGTCCTGCTGCTACATTTAAGCCCTCCTCTTCTTTGTTTGAAGAAATCTGTTAGTTGAAAGGTTTTGCCTTTCAATTGAAACACTTGTAGCTTTAATACACCCCAGAAATAATTAACTCCAAAAAAGATTTTCTGTCCTAAAATGGGCTGGTGCATTTAAGGAAACTGCAGAATATTGTCTTCTGCATGAAGCTTCTGTTTTATTGCCTCCTTTGTTGTAATCAGCATGAAAGTTTCCCTTTTTTCCTGAAATCTGCAGCATTTTTGTCATGTAGGTTTTCATGTCTACACAGTCCAGCAGCTGAGGATGTGTTTTAATCTGAGCTCCTGTTTCTCTCATCCTGCTCTAAATGGATGGATTATCACGGCACCCTCTCAGTTTCCTCATACAGCAGAAGTTTACAAATATTTGCACCTATTTGATGTCACCCTGCACTTTAACTGATTTATTTTTGTCATTTTTTTTTCTACCTTAGCCAATTTACGCCTTTCCGATCCCAGCCCACTGGTATCATCACTTTCCTCATTTCCAGCTTGAAGGCGATCCTGACACCCGGGACGTCATGTGAAACCATGAAGGACAGGAGGCAATAAGCCGGAGAATAGCAGCAATCTTCAGGAAAGTTCTCCATTCACTCTCAGTCCCGCGGTTCTGTGTCCTCTTATCCAGCCTTGAAGATAAAGAAAAAAAAATCAATAGAGAAACACAGTGTTAGATAAAAGCAGAGAGGGGCAGAGAGCCGAGCCAAGTTAGGTGTAGTGAATTAAAGCGATCAGAAATCAGTCTACATAACCTAACAGCCCTGCCTCGGTGCTGTCTGTCACTCTCTGCTCTCTGTTCAATCCCTCTTTGTTCGCTTCTGATTTCTTTTTGGTCTATTCTCTGTTTGCTTTGTGTTTTGGGATGAAGAACCAGATCCCATTCAACCGCAATAACTGCTGAGTGAAGGTTTTGGATATTGCAGGGGAGACTGTCTGGGCCTGAGCCTCCATATCAGCTTTGACAATAAGGGCCGGAGGAATCAGCCCTCTTGTTTTAAAGCAGAATTAGCGGTTAGAAATGTTAGCATCCCACAGCTGTGGTCTGCACTATTTCTCAGCATCTCGTGGATGGATTGAAAAGAACAATTGTGCACATACATTCGTGGTCCCCAGAGGATGAAGTCTGACCATCTTTTGCTCTAGAAGAAGGTTGAAAATTTGGGGTTTTAGTGAAAAATCTGTTGAGGAGATAGGAATAAAATTCCAAACAGAGCTCCACGATTTACAGGAGATTAATACCTACACAGACTTTGATGATTCTGAGTACTCATTTGTCACCTTTAGGTTTGTATCCATGGTTGTGATTAACAAGTGTTAATTAGATGTATGATATTTAGATGATAATTAAATGAATCCTTACACCTAAACAACAGAAGAGGCTGACTGCCAGTGACTCCCTTTTTGGTTCTAACATACTCCATACTATTTTGGCACTAACAATGTTGCTTTCTGTTGCTGTTTAGTTAATATTTGCAGTAACACACTGGGTTTGTTTTAGGAAAAGAACAACTTGGTTTAAAAAAAAAGATGTTAGAAACACAGACTGTATGTAAAAGATGGAGATAACCACTATGACAGAACCACCCACTGGTTTTTCAACAGCAATCTTAAAGCCTCAGCAACTTGGCTGTCACCGTCTTTTATGAAAACCGACTTCACGAATGACTGAGAAACCGAGGCATGGCAGACCTGTCACAGTGTAACCACGGGCTGAAGGATATTCTATTCAATTTTATTCATACTGTATAGCGCCAAATCACAACAAACAGTCGTCTCAAGGTGCTTTATATTGTAGGTAAAGACCCTACAATAATACACAGAAAACCCAACAGTCAAAACGACCCCCTATGAGCAGCACTTGGCGACAGTGGGAAGGAAAAACTCCCTTTTAACAGGAAGAAACCTCCAGCAGAACCAGGCTCAGGGAGGGGCGGTCATCTCCTGAGACCGGTTGGGGCTGAGGGGAGAGAGACAGCTTTATTTTGCTCTAGATTGTGCCACGGTTAACAAAATGAACACTGTTCTGTTAGTGAGATAGACTTGAAACTGACAAATGAGGGAATAAAGTAATCATGAAATAATATACTTTCAGATGAAAATTACCTGCGGCTGTTTTGCCCGTAGTTACCTGAAGTTTCATAATTTCATTCGCGTTCTTTGGTCTCTGGTTGCCACTTTCCTTCCAGTGTGGATGCAGTTAATGCTGAGGCTTCAAAATGTAAAGTCCAGAGTGAGCTGATGATGTCAGAGCAGCTGAGTCCATCTTTTATTTACAGCTTATGATTACGAAACAACTCTTTCTCCATTTTCTGGATTATCATGGCGATGTCTGAAGATGCCACAACAGATCACCTGAGACCAGCTGCAGCTTCAACCACCTTCAGCCATTACTGCCAATTTTCTCGTGAGGTCAAACTTTCATAAAATTACAGCGTTTCACAGATTCAGAGAAACTGGGATTACTTTAGTAATCCTTTGGTATTTCATCACTCATCGTCATCACCCGTCATAGTCAAAAGAAAAATTGTATTTGATTAAAAAAAAGTTAATTATCAGACTAGCCATGTTGTTATACTGCGTCATTCGGCTTAAATCCAGCTGTCTCTGCTGTCCTGACTTGTTTTATTTTGCATGCTTCTTGTTCAGATACTGTGTGTGTGTGTGTGTGTGTGTGTGTGTGTGTGTGTGTGTGTGTGTGTGTGTGTGTGCGTGTGTGTCCACTTGTATTCTAACCCTCATCCCCTCTATCCCGCAGCCCCCTGCTCCTTCAGCTCCTCAGGTACCAGATCACATCGACAGCTGATGAGTTGCAGCAGATATCAGGGTTGTATGTGGCGCTCTGCGGGGTGTATTTCAAAAGGGTTTGAGGTCATATTTCACTGTTTCAGGGCTGAGGTGCCGTCATGTATTAATTAAAATCCAAATACCCTGTATTGATTGTGTTATCAGGCTAGCGCAGCCTGGGCCTGCTGTATTGATCCAGCCAGTGATTTACGATCATTTTCTAGAAAAATCCTTTTGTGTGATTATATGAGGAAACAGAGCCTGAATGACTGCACTTCTTTTAGAGATATTATATAGCGCAGTGCCAGCGGTGGAGGGCTAAACAGAGTGCCGCCCTGAAGCCCCTCGGAGGAGAGATATTTTCAACTAAAAAATTGTTATGATCCTGTTGGTTTCAATGAAAAGTAAATCAAAGGAAGCAGCTGGCTCTGCAGACTCGTGAGTTACAAACTGTGGCTGCAGCCTGTGGCTTTAAACCATCCACCTCTTAGATAATGTGGGTAATTTAGAAATCCCACCCTATTACTGAGCTTGACTACATTCCTAAAATATACTTCTAAATTATCAAACTCATTTTCGTTCATGGGTAAAATCATTGCATAATTACCCACAAAACACCTCCAAAGCAAGAATATTTGGAAAACTTTTACATTGAATGAATTTCTCACTTACAAAACAGTTTATTAAAACCTGAAAAGGAAAGAATCATATTCACAGTTTCTCTAATATCTTTTAGTTTTTCAACATTGAGATTGTGTACTGTCTTTATGAAGAAATACTGCTATAAATCAAAGCAAAGCTTTGGCATGGCTCCTGGGCTTAACTGCCTTACTTCAGTGTGCTGTGGCGGGCCATGAGCGGAGACTTTATCAGTGAGAAGGCTGTAAAACTGACAGAGATTCAAACCTCTGGCTCAGATTAAATAAACTGTTTGGACAAGCACTTTCACGATGTCACACATTAACTACTCACAACACGCTTCTTTTTGGTGCAAATTACACTGAAGAGACTGTCTCTCACACACACACGCGCGCGCAAGCGCAAATAGATGGACAACAGGCCCTGACTTCCACCAGGGAACAGGTGTGTCAAATTTCAGAATAAAAGCCCTGAGTTTTTTAATGAAATGACCTACATGCTTTAAGCCACAGCTGCCCTAAATTAACAGCACTGGTTCCAAAATCATATTTTTTATGTTTCTGTAATTGTTAATCCATCCGAACACACAAAGTCTTTAACTGAAAATTTTTTAATCCTAAGATATAAATATCGTCATCCATGAATTTTCTAATTTACTGTTTTTATTATTTTTTGATCAAGATGACAAATTACAGTCATTTAATTGCATTTCTGGAGAGAAAAAAATGTTTTAGTGGTTGAATGTTTTACTTGATTAATTTGTGACTTCTCAGATGATTCACTTCAGTGAATTCAGTCATTTTTAGTTTTAAACGAGTTGTCGACAGATTTTTAAAATATCTGCATTTTACTTTTTAATGGTAGGTGGTCTAAAAAAATTTTTAAGCACTGCATATTTCTGAATCAGTTGTCTGGCATCCAGGACTTAAGTGGCTGACCACTTTACTAAGAAGAAGCAGAATAACTTTATCGATCCTAGAGGGAAATTAATATGTCTGACAGCTTATCTGTTAATTGTATGAGAATTAAAAAGCCTGATGGCTGTGGGTGCAAATGAGAGGAGTTTTCCAGTACTGCTGTTTTGGCAACAGTTTTGTGGAACTTCGGCTGTTGCCTTGGGTGGAATGTGCAAAAGTGTTATTATGATATGACTGAATAAGCTTGGTACATCCTATGGTCACATACCAACTGCCAGTAATTTAATATCAGGACAGCACATCTTCTCCTTGACAGTGACGTGAGGATTCCACCATCTCTGGTTCACAAACGAAGACCTTCACCTTTTTTTCTTGCTCTGTCTGACTGTATGAGGGTGAAACCAGGCAGATCCACGTTAGAGTATGAGAGGTTTGGATTCAACCACATTTCAGTAAAACACATGAGATTGCACTCACTGTATACTTCTTCACCAATATCTCCAGCTCATTACTTTTGTTGGGCAGAGAGTTGACTTTTCCCATGATGCCTGTTGGCAGAAAGGACTAAGCTTTCACCTTTACCACAAAAACACCTCCTTATCTCAGCTGGAATAAGGAGCATCTTCCAGATTTACTCCATTTCAGTGAAAAAAGCTCTTATGAGTAAATTCTTCTCCCCACAGAAGTATCCATCAGTACTTGACCAAAAAAAACCAAAAAAAACAACAAAACTAAAGTTGAGTACAGATCAGAGCTGCCGGACTGCTGCTGCCAGCTGAAGTGCATGTTTAGGTGCAGCTGTGTGCCTAAAAAAGTGGCCGGCCTTTTATCAGGTACACGTGTACCTAATAAAAAGAATTTGGTCACTTTATAACATTTAATAACATTTATTAGGCACACCTGTGCACCTGGTCACTTCATTAGGTACACTTGTGTATCTGGCCAATATATCATGCACACATGTATACCTAAAAGTGTACATATGTCTTACCAGATTTAAACCTAACCTACACAAGAAAATGCAACAATGTAGAGCATTAGAAACAATTTATCCAGAAACTGCATTGTGTAGTTTTTCTATTGTCTTTGCTGACGACTGTCTTTCTCAGTCTATTTCTCCTTCAACTTTTTATAGCCTTTCCAGGAAGTATACCATTCCTGGCGAGGATAATGGAAGGTCGTGCAGGGTCAAGTTATGTTTTCACAAATGTTTATTTTATTGTAATCTTCCACTCGTAATTGCTACATTGTAACATTTTGCTGTGAACCGTGGCTAACAGATGTGGACGTCCTGCTGCAGAAGCCTTGAGGCAGATGCGTAACGTCCAAAGTTATAATGAAAACTTTAATGAGATTAAAGTGCTGAAAATAATATTTGGAGAGTTCAGCACTAATCTTACCTCCAATTAAGCATTTGTTAAATTATTTCATTCAACTTTGGAAGTGATTATTCTGTCAGTGTTTTTGGTCACTTTAAAGCTCACTTTGAGCCTTCGGTCAAACTGGTCCCATTTCAAAATTTAGAACTTAAATGATTAAAAACATTTTAGTGAGTTTAACCAATGTAAGGCTTCACAGCATCAGCCTGTAGTGATCACCGCATGGGTCACTCAGGTTTAACTGTAGGCAGTGAAGCTCTTTAAATTAAACTCTGCACATAAACATCCTCATAATTCTGTGCAGATACTGTGAGCATGAAGTTTTTCCTGTCAGTCAGTAAATACCTCAGTATGAATAAATAGTCTTACCGTGTCTCTCAGCTCGATCTGTCTCTGGAAAGTTTTGCATTTTTCTCGTGGCTGATCTCTGTCTACAGGGGCCATTAGTTTGTCATATCTCCATCTGTGGCCTCCTGCTCTGTACAGAAACCCTCACATTCCTCCGCTGGCACCGGCTGATGAGATGCTGCCGTATCTGTTCCTCCTTTCAGCCGCGAGTAAATCACTGCCTGCTGTCATTTTCATACAGACAGAACGTGGTTGCAGGGAAATTTTTTAATCTTGGAGAAGATGACTGATAGACAAGTGGCTTAAAAGTGATGCAAACAACTCAAACATTACAATTACAGGTTTAACTTTCATTAAATAGTTTTTCAAATATGATAGTGTGTTTGGGCTGTTTTCACCAGTTTTGCAGGTGCTTTGGATTGACTTTGATCTAAAAAGCAATATCATAATGAAATAACACTTATAATAACTGCTATCTTTGCCGAGTTCTTTTGGAGTGGCCAAAATATCACAAACATCTCAGCGATTTAATGCAGTTTCTATTAAATTTGATGCTCTTTTTAGGACAGGTGGCTGCTAATTTGCTGGTGTTTATTTTATTTATTTTTTTGGTCACCTGAAAGAAAAGAAATACTTTCCATGCTGTTCAGTGCCACAGCCGCTGATGCTGCTGACTCACATTTCCTGTGTTTCCACTGGATATCAAGCTAGAATGATTATTACTGACTATATCAACCAATGTTTGGACATTTAGACCTCTTCCTCCTTTATATCAGATTGTTTGCCATATAATTATGGGTGGGTACGGTTTGATTTGTACAAGAAAATGAACATTGCATAACACAAGGAAGCGTGCAGAATTAAAGGAAAACCAGGAATCCCCGACCCTAACAGCGTGGTTATGGTTTGGGCCCGTTGTGCCGTGGTGCCTGGTTTTGGTACCAGCGCAGAGCCGCACGTGCCTCGGTGCATTTTGAAAACCAGCCCACATTTTGGCAGGTTTGAGAACCAAATATAACAGCACTAAGTTGAGGTAATTTCCATGTGATGAAAATCATGGTGGACAGAATCTGCAAATCATCTGTGAGTTTCTTGCCATAAACCCCTCCCTTAATTACTTCAATGGCTCCAAATTTGGGCTCAGCAATTTTGTGGTGCGGTACTCGTGCCAGCTTTTCGGCACCAGCACGAATCTTTTCTTCTTCACTGAAAAAGCCCACAACTGGTTCTGGATTTGGCGCTGGCACTGGACTGGTGGATAAAAAGGTTTCAGGAGGAAATTACGGTTGAGAACATACCAAGACACAGTTGTTCTGGGTGATCACATTTGAGAATGGTCTCTTCCAGAACAACAGTGCCCCCATCCATAGGACAGAGTGGGTCATTAATGGCTTAAAAGTGATGTGAATCATGTGGACTTTAGACTCGTTTTTAAAGCTGTACATTGATGTTGTGTCCCAATCCTAAACAAAGGTCCTTTATATTGTTTTTTCTCCCATCCTTATTTCTGCCTATATGCCATTTTTGCAGCATTTACAACTTTAAAAACGTCCCATTTAGACTTCTCTGGAGATCATTAAATAGCCTGGAATACTACTGGTCAGTTATTTTTCCAACAAAACCACTGAAGACAAAAATCCTACTGAAATCTCGTGTAACAGCTTCCTCACCCAGTATTCAGGACCTCTTTGTTTCTTAAATTAAGCCAGTGTTTGTATTGCAGTGTAACACCACAACCCCACTTACTGCTGCTCCAAAATTAACCGGAGACCTCTGGTTCTTTGCTGAAGAAAGCTGAGCATTTTTAGAAGCAATAGTTTAATGAATGGAATCATGTGTAACTGCTACGTGCCTTTTTGTTTCATTATTACGTCATTATTGCTTAAGTTTAAGTATATTTTTAGTGTAATTGTTTACTTTCAACAGTTCTTCATTAATGAATATGATTTATTTTACTGGTTCAAATGCATTTACTTTCCTCATCATATTAAACAGTGCAAACTGATAGATTTGTTCCACTCAACAGATGCTCAGAATAATTAAAATCAAGTGGTGCTTCAGGCCAAGAGTAGAGTCTTCACCGGTGGGGGCCAAGTTAGAATCTGGAAGCGATCATGGTCAAGTAGTTACTAGTTTGATTTTGTGTGCTGACGCTGGTTACAAAGAATCAATATCGAATCAAGGAGGGTTGAGTTTCCAGATAAGCGTTCTTGGCCACTCTGGCTATTCATCATAAGTCTGTAGAAACCTGATAGGTCAGAAGAAATTATATTCGAGCAGGAGTGGGGCCTCCTTATCTCGCCATAGCAGGGGAATTGGAGACATGCCGATCAATACCAGGCTGTTGTGTAGTACTTGCAATTATCAACAGCTGATTCTGTTGTCCCCCAGCTGCATCTTTTAATACCACATAATTACAAGTTTGGGGACATTGTCTGGTGAAAGGGGATTACAGCTTTGCTGAAGTATGCTTCATTCTTCTCTCAGCTTTGAAAAACAGCTACAGTCTGTGGAGGGGGTTCAAACAATAGCAGATTTGAGTTTACACCTCATACTCCTGCATACTTTCTTTTTTCAAATAACTTCGATTTATTTATTGATGGCTGAGCTGACTTTAAGTTTAAGCCCTGGCCTGTAGTCGGCTGCTATCATGCCAAGCAACCAGTAAAACATAAATACAAGCTGAAAAAAAAAAAAAAAAAGGTGCAGTCAGCCTAGTTCTGTTTCCAAACCGAGCTCAGCTGGGTTTATCTTACACACTTCCCTGGTGCTCACTCGAGGGAGGATTTCTTCTCCGACACATTTTTCAGTCTATTATGGCGCCAAATTGTGGGAGGTCGTAACAAATGAAGCAAGGGCTCCAACACCTCCTGTGGTATCCTGGCAGTAGCCTATCGCAGGCGGCTGAAGGGCATCTAATGATGGACCGGAGGCGGAGGCAACAAGGAGAGCGCCGGTAGCTCGGATAAACCAGGGAGTCTCACTTCCGACAGTCACCAGTTTAAGATCGGATCTACGTGCGACCCGAGTGAGATTTTTACGCACAAAGTTTGATTTTACGCACGTATTTAATCCTACGAAATCTGATCTGTTAGGGAGTTACCTCTTCCGTCGCGTTGATTCTGGGCTTGAGGCAGTTTTAGGTGTTCAACCGATTTTTTTCTGAGGCTGCTCCTGTTACTGTTACGCTTTTGCCTTTGAGTGTGTGTGAGAGATTCAGCTGGGACATCGAACCATCCACCTCCCGAGGAGTCGGCTCAAAGTGGAATGGCTAAGCTAAGGAAATAAAACCATCTTAAAACTGAAGCGGACCATCTAAAGATGCAGCATCTGGCCACAGAGTTAAACCCAAGACTGTTCCAAAACGCATAAGACACTCTCAGGAGTTCAGGCTGGACTAAACCATGTTGGCGCTGCTCGGAGTTGTGCGTAAAATCAGCCGCACATCGGACAGGAAGTGAACTAATTATTATTAAACACCATCCCTCATTTCCATATCTAGCGTGAGTTGGCTGGACGGCAGCCAATCACCCATCGGAGGGCAGCTAGAGTCGTAAAAGCGTTATCCTTCCTCCATCATAATTACACTGACATGCGCAATCTGCACACGGGCATCAACACCAGCCTCCGATCGCTTATTTCACCGAACCCGCTCTCACCGAAGGGTCCCATTCGCTGCTTGTAGATGATCCGGCGAAAGGCAACAGCGAGGCGCACAAACAGATCAACATGTCCCGGCGAAAGCAAGCCAAGCCGCAGCACCTCAAGTCAGATGAGGAGGCGACACAGACCGGACTGCTCTGCAAAAACGGTAGGCGTCCGGGAAGCTTTGGACTACTTTTACAGGGGTTTACTAAAGCTGCTGCATAAAGAAGAACTGTGGTTTTATTCACAATGATTTATCCTATTACGAAAAACTTTTCAGGCAATTTAGAAACAAAATGGAAGAAAAATAATTTACATCATTTACCTAGAATTTTCTGCGCATCCGTTATTTTAGCATTTTTTAGTTATCACACTCTTTAGCTTTCAGGTATTATCAGTGAAACTTTGTTAAAGTCAAAATTATAAACAGGTTCGTGATTTGAAGTTTTAGTTTTAGTGTTTTTTTGAAGAGTGCAGGTTAAAAATTAACAGCTGGCACTTTACGGAGTACGAACCAAAAACTAATATAATATTTTATGTCATTAATGTTTAAATATTGAAGAATCAGGACCTGAAAAGAAAAAAACGGAAACGGAAACAGCGAAAATCTGATGTTTTATTTCAGGTTATATTTCTACGGATGATTTATTTTATTTTGT
Organism: Australoheros facetus; assembly: GCA_030220045.1. Classification (NCBI taxonomy): domain Eukaryota; kingdom Metazoa; phylum Chordata; class Actinopteri; order Cichliformes; family Cichlidae; genus Australoheros; species Australoheros facetus. The sequence continues at coordinate 20,136 of JASGAU010409880.1, forward strand.
TTTTTATTTTTGAGGCAAAGGCCCCTCTGCCAGGTATTAAACTTTTGATGGGAAACATTTATATCACGAATCAGGAAATGGTCTACAAATGGCTTCTGAACAAAGTAGGATGTTTGTATTCAGTCAAGACCCATAAGTTTTAATTCTAACATTTGGGGAGTCCAATAAGTAAAATAAAGATTAATGATTACCAGCACAATTCATATTATTTGTAAAGAGATTCAGATCATTAAACCGGTCTGTGTTCAGCAAAAGTTTTATTTTGTAAACTGTCAATCTCATGATTTACTTTTCTCCTTGTGTGTCCACTAAAGCCTGATTCAGCCTTTTAATCAATAAAGAAGCTGAGCATTGAATCATATCAGCGTTAATATTTTAAGTGTAAATAAACCTTTAAACTGCTGGATGAAACTAACTTGTTTATTCAAATTTGGCAGAATTTTAAAATAAATTTTTAGGCTCTGAATTTGGTGCAGAATCACATAAAAATATTTTTACATCCCACCAGGCTTGTAAATATAAATTAACCCAAATAATTCTAATGTAAAATCAGTCATTTTACTTGGTTTTAATTATATTAATATAGATCTCTTATTTGTTTTTTTTATTTTTATTGCAGCATCCTCATAAAGAAAAGGCCTGTAAATGAACAAATCAGATTCACTCATGGATTAATTTTTTTTTTAATACTCATCGAAGTTCTTGTTGCATATTTTTGATTTGATTTTATGTGACTTTGTTTTCATGTGTGGCTGTGAAAAGGTGCCGGCTGTGGAAGAGGCCCTCCTGGCTCGGGCCCTCCCACAGCCCTCCAGCCAAGCAGGGGGCTCCGCCACTCTGAGATGGGCTTTGATTGAGCCTGCTGACTTAACCTTTGGCAGCCTCACCCTGAGAGGGGCAAGTGGTGCATGTCTGGATCACAATACAATTAGTACATCTGAACCATTGACCTCTGTGGCCCAGAGGTCGCGCACAGAGTCACAGAAGCATTAACGCCGGGCTGCGAGTCTGTTTGCTTTTCAGCTGCAGCTTCATGATTTTTTTCTCGCCTCTCGCCGCCAAACCACACAAGAAACAGACATTAAATCTGTTGACTGTTCCCGACATTATGGACTGAGTGAGGGTGACATTTTAAAATAAATTCCCATCACGTGTTGTTACATTTGGAAATATATTTAGAGGTTTAAATCAAATCTGATCTTTTCTTTGTTTTCACTGGAAGTAAATCTTACTTAAATCCTGTCCTAAAACCGTGGAAGTGTTTTCACTCCTGTGTTTGCTGAATCGCCGCGGTGATCTTCAGACCACCCACTCTGTGAGGCAGGGACTCTGATTATTTACCCTTGACAGGTTTGACTTTCAAATAGATTTTACTACTCTACTCTGGTTACACTCTTACTTTCTAAACTGAGAAAAGTTCTTAAGATCTTTTTTTTTAAAATCTCAGATGTGCAGCATTTGAAGCTACAGTCCATGACGTGTTAGTTAACTAATTTCCTCCTCAGCACAGACATTGTTCTGTGTGTTTGCACGAGGATTTGTTCAGTGTGTTTGTATGATTGTAAATAAAACCGACGTCTCGGGCTGCGTTTAGCTCGAGCACAGTGGGAGTAATTCTTTTAGGTGGTGAAATGTGATAATTGGAGTTTATTGATTTAAGTTGGAAACACAAACACACACGCATGTGCACGCACACACAAAATATGTGCACATACGGGGCCACGCAGACACACATGTTTCAAGCTAAAATGATCTGAAATCCACATTTTTGTGTTTAAGAAGAAAGTTGATGTATGACTGCGTCTTTGACATCAGACACTTATAAGGAAGGACAAAATATCCAGTTAAAAATCTCTCTGAAAATATTCATCTTTCTTCACTGAATGCTTTTTAAATTGTTATCCTTAAAGCAGCATAGGAAAGCCTGGATATATGTAACAATAATTCAGTACTGGTTTCCCCAAAACTTCCCATCTGGCATTACTGTCTGTTTCCTAATGGGGCAAAACCTGAACAGATGCAACAGTGATCATAAAGTGTGAAATCCTGTCATAAGGAATGTCACATATCAGCTACTGAAACAGGGCAAAATGAAAAGAAGATTTCAAAATAAAGAAGAAGAGTTGTGCTAAAATGTGAGAAATACGTACGCAAAAGTTTTGCAGATTAGAAGCGAGGGCAGCAGGGTGCACCCTTACATCCTGTGCACATCTGGAGATTTTTTATTTTTTTGGTATTTTAATGCTTTCCTGCACATTTATTTTTACATGCTTGACTGCATGTAAAAAAATCAGTATTTAGCTACATAGAATGCAGTAAAAGATAAATGTTGCTGATGCACATGCACAGCTGTGTTACTCTAGAAATGGGAGAGGACAATTAAATTCATTAGACCCTGAGAGCAAACACAATATTTGAATAATAATCAGAGTGTAACATGTTTCAGACTGTTTGGATTATGAAAGGTTACAACAATGTTTTATTACACACCCTCAATTATATAAATGCTCAGAAAATCAGTATACGGACAAAGTCACAAATATTTAATTTACATCATTTATTTCTTTTTAAATGAAAACAGGAAGTGCGAGTTGAAAACCTATATGCCAGCTATTTTTTTTATGACGCCTGTAGAATTCGGTATTTTAAACTCATTAAAAATGATCACAAACTTCGAAGTACCTGAGAATGGTTTTGGTTTTAAAATGCAATTTTTCTTACTTGCGATTAAAATACCAAAATGTTTCCTTGTGTGGCTTCAGAAGTGTTGTGCATGCATACAAATGTAACACGGGCGTACTGTGTACAACATATATGCAGTGGAATCTAAATTTGTTTTGGATAATTCCTCGACAGACCCGCCTGTTTCAGCCTGACATGTTTGTTATCTTTGGACGCTGCAGGGTGTCTTGTGGATTTCAGCGTTCAGTGGAGTTAAACAATGGTTGTCCACACAACACAAGATTGGAAAGATGGACTCACTGCTGTGTGTGTGTGTGTGTGTGTGTGTGTGTGTGTGTGTGTGTGTGTGTGTGTGTGTG